>NTHP01000021.1:2710821-2728598 GCA_003416845.1 Oplegnathus fasciatus
GGGGTTGGGAGCTAAATGCTGCAATAGCTGTTTCATGCCAGAATAGTTTTAGGGCGCCAGCGGCTAAATCGGTTTACAAGTCGATGCATTAGAAAAACACTGATGAAAACATAATCAAAAACACAGGGCTAACTCGGCATGCCAGTGAGGCGACGTATAAAGCAGAAGAGAGCAGATAAGAGAGAGAAGGAGGCCAGGAGGGCGGGTGGCAGACAAATAGTCGTCACATTTTTGAGAGACACTGAATAATTTAGGCCAGACGGCACAATTATATAGCACTTGTCATAAAAGACCCAGGGCTTACAGGTCAGGAGTGCTCTATTGTGATTTTCCTGTTGTGGTGTTAGAAGAAGTCAGCCAAAGACTCGTCGGGCTCTGGACCGTCTCGATCTAAGCCTCCAGGCAGGTGTTTTATGTGGCATGTTTTGATGTGTGCATGTACGCCAATAGTGTGCATGTACCTCAGAGAGATTGGGTGGGACTTTTTTGCACTGTAAGAGTGAGAAAATGAAAGAGAACTTATTCACTTATTCATCTATTAAACATTTTGTATTTCCACACACATTCTTTGCAGAGTTTTCAGCAGAGACACGCTGTGCAGTTCAAACCAGTGTTTACTCTGGCAGAACAGACATCTCAGCCCAAAAAGAGGACTTCACATTTTCAGACAATAAAAGGAGAGAGTTATTAGTCTTCTGGTGTCAAGCAGAGAAGTAGGACAGACTGCAACATCTTTCAAGATATGACAAGAAAATGTAGAGCTCGTGCAGCCCAGAATTACAGAACAAACTTCAACTCAAATAGTCTTTCCATTACTGAAATGTGTATTCAGCCCATTTGACCCCTGCTCAAAATAACCTGCTGCGTCCAAAAATTATTTACTCCTTTTAAATATAGCCGGAGACCTCAATTAAGTCTGCTCGCCACCTTTCTGTTGGGGCTAAATGGATTTACTTCTTCCAACAAATTGCTTCTCCCGCAGTGTGCTGGAGGACAGTCATTGTGAATAGTTCTAAGCTTACCCCCTTTTCTGGTGTTTCTGGGAAACCAACAAGCAATCCAGATGCCTCTTTCGGAGATTAAGTGCATTTTTCAAATACTTTATCTCAAGCCTAGCTGTTTGTTGGATGTGATAGCCACTTCTTGTGAAAATGCCCCGTGAGAAAAAGCTAAACTAGCCACCCTTTCCTTCATCTTTAAAACAATTTGTCTGACTCATCATGCCTTATTTCAGTCATTACAGGCAAATAAGTACTTAACCGTCTCTCAATGCATATCCACATTTGAACTAGTTACTCCCTATAACTAACAACATGTGTCATTTATGAGGGCATGAATACGTATAATTGAGCTCACATTTCAAATTGTCTCTGTGCCAAGCCTGCAAGCCACTGCTACACTGCTGCGTTAGCGGCTGTTACAAGCAAATCCAAGACTACACCAAAAGCATTCTTTTCTCTAACAAAGTCAGCTATTCACTTTGCAGCACAGCTTTAGATCAATTATTTGTGGCACTTTATAGAGAAAACATACACATATTACACAGTATGTGGCTTATTTCAAAGTCTACAGCATCTGAAAATGAAATGGGATAGTTTACAAGCTCGGGGAATGAGGACCACATATCACACATGCTGCAAAAACTCCAGGCAGTATAGAGAAAGGAATGACTCTCCTACTTGAAAAAGAATATTTCATTGTATAGAGACTTTGCATCTGTGAGAAAATGATTGCTCAAGGCTATAGTTTCCAATCAAAGGCTACTTTTCAATCTCACTTTTATCATCCAGTCACTCCACGATGTTTTAGAGCGTAGATGCACAAAATTAGACTTTGAACGCAACTCTATGGATCTTAGAAAGTGGGAAAAAGGAGTGGTGTGATGCAATGCCAACAAAGATTCAAAACATAACTTCAATCTGAACCCTACTTTTACATTGAAATTATTTAATTCTTTAATTACAAATCAGCATCAGTAAATTCTGACCAAAATTACATGCTGCAGAGCTACTTATGTGTTGCTCGCTGGCCTGCAAGATTTTCAAATTAAGTCATAATGGACCAAGGATACTTTATCCACTTTGAAAGCCTCCAAAGCACACATTTTTCAACATAGAGATGCTAATGGGAAAGCATGTTTACTTATATTTTTTTCCAGTCATTTTGAGATGTCATCTGACATTGTTTTTTTAACCTCTTACATCAAGGGAACCACATACTATGAGGAATATGTTGGCATGAAACTAGTTACATCTTGGAACTACAGTCTAATCATTAGCATAGCCAAAGATGTTTTTTTAAGTGGACAGTACATCCTAAAATACTGTAAATATAGGCATTTCTGCAGACCAAAGTCTTCGGACAAACCACTGAGTAGTCAAATGTTGAATAAATGGACTTTGGAATATCCCTAATAGGACCCAGGTCAAAAATATCCAGAGCTCTGCCTGAAAGTAATACATAAAAAAAGATTTTCAGGACAAGTGGTGAATTAAAATCCTTTACTGTCATTAGCTGTGATTTTTAGAATCAGAGCTCAAAAATCACATTGAAATGACAAGTGTAACTGTAGCCTAACATTATCTTTGGCCAGAACCAGAGAAATACAGACCATCTCTCTGTGGCTTTCTACTGTAGGCGTTCACTCCACATCGATTGGCTTTATTCTCCTTTCCCCTCTCCTTCCCCATCTGCAATTCTGATTCCACCGCTGTGCAGCCAAGCATGTCTATTCCAATACCTGACAGGCCCGCTGGACGTGCACAGGTAGCCTCTCCGAGCTGTAGAGAGTGACGGATGGCCAACATACCACACTGGTCGGGCTGCTCATGTTTAATTCTGATTGCAACCTTTTTTCCCAGCCAGTCATCCAGCTGCTCAGCCCAGGTCCCAGTCTGCAGCACCCAGGGGAGCTTGAGAGAGCTGTGGTTCTGAGCAGGGGCCCTCTCTGTCCATCACCTTCAACATTTGCCTCAGCGGAACATTCAATTTATTTTATAGCACCACTCCACTTGATAGCACTGACCTCCCAGATCCCTCGGAGAGTAATGAGATGGCTACGCTGATGTCAGTCTCGGTGTTGACTGGGAAGACCAACCACCCAGTGGGGTTCTTCAGGAGAGGGGCCTTGCAATAAAAAAACAGGGAGGAAAGGGGATTAATTTCGGTCGGGTCGTGTGCTGATTTCAAAGGAAGCTCTTCTCAAACCCCGCTGTGCCTGACTGTAGCACTGTCCCTTCACTGATGGGCATGTGCGATTGGTTTGTCACGGATGGGGTTCATCATGAAATCTAAATACAAGGGCAGGGTTGCAATGAGACGGTGAGGGTCTCAAATGATGCTCCAGAATTGACTCAAAATGTCACAGCAGAGAGCAGAACTGTCAGGAAAGAGGTCACATTTCAATTTGAAGAGTGCCATGCTGTGGCCAGAACAAGGAAATACATCTTGAATTTGGCTGAGAAGCGGTAAGAAAGCACCCTTTGTGTCTGTGGGGGTTTAACAGTGATCAGCATACGTTATCATCCAGTGACCCCACAGACTACGGTTCCTGTGCCAAAACTGTTAAAACCACATTAAAACCTCCCAGCATTTGGAACATTTGGAAGCTTCTCTAAGTCATGCTGGCAGTCACATCTGCAGGCATGATTTCTGTCTCCCGTGCTCATATCATGGTCTTCATTATGACAGTCCATTATCCAAACCAATGAGGAAGTACTGAACATCTGAAGAGCTAAAAATAAGATTGTTGCAATTTGAATAAAACAGCATAACATCCCCTCACAAAGAGTTTAACAGCTAATTATAAAAAAAACTTTAAAAAAAATTAAATTTGGTAGCCCGAGACATTGGTGGACAAAATGATAACAGTTTGCCATCTGCTTTTTTAGAGAAACTGATGAAATTCAGGATATTATATTTTCCCCAAAAGGATGCATAACATTTTCACCAGTTCTGGCTTCTCTTTAATTCCACGTACAAGGTCCAGACTACAGATGTAATAGTAATCATAATGAAACCTAATCAGCTTGATGCTGATTTTTGTTTGGTGCCTCCACTCCAGATGTGGCTCAAAAGAAAAGAAATTCTGGGTGGTAGAGAGTAGCCTAAATTTTGAACTCAATATTAGCGTTAGTTGAATGAGAAAAAAACAGGTGCATTTTGCTTTATATCTTCGAGTCTAAGCATACATGTATATCTCATGACAGGTGTCAGATACTATCAGTTCTTGTGTAATAAAGCCTGATGCTTAACAACACTTACAGACAGCTGCCCTCAAACACAATCAGCTTGATAGTCTTCATGCTCTGTCTCTTACATTTGGTAGAAGGCCTCAAATGGCACATCAGCACTGTTTGGGAAAATTTAGGTTAATAGGATCTCTTAACTTGACTGGGTCAGTATCAAAATCCATTCATCTGAATGCACAAAATGGGCAACAGGCATGGTGCACCACAGACGGAGCACCAGTGTATCACAGGGCTCAATGTCAAACAAACGAACCATAAATAAATGTGTAATTTATGCAAAGTTACCAATATATTGTACACTGCTTTCCTACATAAAATAACCAAAGCAAAGGCATTTGAACAGTTCTGCTGTTGCCAATAGGTGTAAATTAAAAGAGAAAACTTTTTCTTAATGCTACCCAGTTTTTACCGTTGACAGCACTTGGACAGATAACTCAGCTCTCCCCTCCAAGGACACTGAGTGGGAATCAGGCCAGTTTAATGACATCACCCAAAACTGTCACTGAGGTCATGTATTGAAAAGAAATAAAACAAAGTTCTCCAGAATCATACACAAAGACTTTTATTATTTACAAATGGCCAAAATCAAATAGAGATGTTTGGTGAAATCCATTTCATTACATGTCTCTCTTTCTCACACACACACACACACACACACACACACACACACACACACACATCACTGTAGAAAGATATAAACTGAGTCATTTAATATGTTGAGATACACATTACTGGTGTCTCGCTCTTTCCACTCCTCTTTTACTTGCACGCCCACAGCCAAATTCCTTCCTGTCCCGCTGATTAACTCAAACATTAATCAGACCTTCAGGTGATTGCTATAAACAGTATTGGTAGTCCATGTGGCCTCGGTGTCAACGCGTCTCCCTGTGTTTATGTGCCCAGGCGTCTCTCTACACCACCTGCTAATTAGCATCTCACCAGCACACTACAGAGCAACCTAATTCCACCAGGAGGAAGGCAAGGAGGGAAAGTTTGGAGGCAGAAAGAGAAGAGGTGGTTATTGGGAGAGAAACTCGAAGCCTGAAAGGGAGGAAGTGAAAAGGAAATTGGAGAGAGGAAATTAAGGCAGTGACAGAGAAAGTCAAAGAGTTTTGCAAGAGGAAGTGGCTGAGAGCGTGGAAGATGGAGAGGAAGAGGTATTTGGCAGAGCCAGGAGTCCTTGAAGATGAGAAACAGAGAGTATGACAGCCGGGGAGGGTGAGGACAGCTGTGTCTTTTTGATGGCACAGGCTAACGCTTGGGTCCTGTCTATCTTGAATGAATACCATGCATTTTCCTCCTGTGAATTTCTAAATAACACTTTCCCTCTTCGACAGCCTCCAGAGAGAAAGGTAGCCTTCCCCAGGGTTAGTATCAAGAGAGTGACAGTCGGGGTGTTTTTTTGGAAGAAAGAAAAAAAAATTTAAATGACAAACTCAGTTTGGCTCTTGAATCTCAATGATTCTCTTTGGCTCTCTCAAACGTAACTTCTTGACAGCACTGAGTCCTCAGCCCAGTCCCAGGCAGTCCTTCAGGCTTACTGCACAGGAATGCAGAGCAGAAGGACTGATGCAGTTATAAATAACTCATCCTCTCCCGCACTTGTGGCAATTAAACACCATTTGAAGTCTTTAAAGTCTGCACACAAGAGCCATCAGAATTACCTTCTTTTATCAACGTGATATTGTTTGGGTTCAAAGCCCGCGGCTCACAGTTTCCACAGATGCAGCCTCTGATGCAGCGTTTCTCCTGATTGTGTGCAGCACGGGCCAGAGCCCGCGTGATAAGGATCATGCTCATTGAGACAATTTAATGCTATTTCTTGGGAATTTCTCCCCTCAGATTGATCCCTTTGAACTGGTTAAATTAGCACGGAAACACTATTTTCCACTCCATTCCCCATAATAAATGAATAAATACATACAACTTGCTCTGTCTGTTGATAGATAAAAGCGCCATATGGAGGTCTGGAAAAATATCTCAGGGGAAGAGTGGGAGAAAACCTCCAAATAAGGACTTGGTATAATGAAGCAAAGGGGAAAACAGTGTTTTCATTATTCATGATTTGATGACTGATAAACACTAATCACCATAATCTGCACTTGTGTTGTTTTCCTTTTAACATTCACTATAATCGTATCGTTTTAACGATAAGAAAGAACGTTGTAGAGGGGTGTGGGCAATCTGTGCTCTGTGTTTTCACACCCAGTACTTCCCTGGAACAGAGGTGGCCTGGGTGTCTTAACAAAATGTCTGCTGGACTGCTGCTGCGAGGGCTCTGATTTACGAAGATGTGCTAATATTATTCCCCACGTTCCAGGCTTCTCCTGTGCTGCCCGCCCTTATTATTAGATTGGTTCCTTTCTTTTCCCTAAAAAACACATCGGAGACAGCATCTGGAAGCCATAGCTGTGGCTACCAAAAGCTTTAAAAGCCAGGGCAGGGACTGCAGTAGGGCTATTGTAACGGAAGGGCATTTATGTGGCTGGTGGGACAGGAAGCTGCCACTGTGGGCAAACCTGAGAACTCAGCATCTTTTTTTGGAAAATTACCCTTGGCAGCATCCAATTTGTTCCACCAGAAGTGTTGAATCTCATTTTAAACATTTTACACATTCTTGGTTAATTTAATAACTACTTGATAAAGATAGTAACTGTAAAAAAAATGTTAGATTGGATATATTATCAGACTGTTTCAGTGTGATCCTGCACAAGATCACACAGTACATTGTATCTGGCTTTGGCTTTTTAGTGATGCTTCATGGAGAAAAGCTGCTTTAGGGATCTTCACCTTAAGCTCCCTCTGTTTCAGTAAAGCTTTTCAGTGGTCAGCAGTAGAAGACTGTGGAGTAGTGAGCAGCTCTCAGGCACATTTAGTTAAAAATCCATTTAATCACCCTCTTTCCTTTCTATTATTCACTTCCTTTCACGGCTGTGAATGTCTTTGTCAACTTGTGTGATTAAAAAAAACTCAACATCTTAAGGCAGATCATCAGAGAAAAAGATTGAAGCTCTGTTTCCTTTTCCTGTGGTCCAACTGTTAGCAAAGTAGTGAGCAGCAAGAGATAAATACTTGTCTTGCACATACTTTCCCTAACCGAGCTCTTAAAGCCACAGTGTAAACACGCCATCAACTCCATCCAATGAGTTATGCTAATTACAGATAAGGCTGGAGTGGCTCATAGTTAATACCAGGTGGATAAGATGGTTGAAGATAGAGGAAATAAATATGGAGACTTTTTTCTCGGTCCTTATACAACTTGAATAGCAGTTAAGTAGTCGAAGATGACTAAAGAGCACTGAGGTTGGCTAAAATTGATGAGGGGAAGAGTGGGAAAGAACATGTTCCCATATAGCCAAGGAGTTTATTAACTGGCCTACCGGATGATGTAATAATATTTAAGCTGTTTATTTGCTCAGCTTTGCTTCAATAAACTTAACTGTCATTAGTTCCTGAACAGAGGCAACTGCAAAAACACGGCTGTAATGAGGCTGAGTGGAGGAAAGCCAAAAAGTGAAGTTTTCAGCCCTTTAAAGCTTGAAAAGAACTCGAGTCCAGACTGTAAGAAAAGTGCTCCACCTCGATCAAAGTGGTGAGATAAGCAGGGCAGATTAATACTTAAGGGAGCAGAGCTTAATACACTACAAGCGTGAACAAGTCGATCTCCCACACACAACAAGCTCTCCAGTATTTTGCTCACTAATGGAGTGTTTTCAATGAGTGCAGGAAAAAAAAAGAGCTGAGTTTAGCTTAGTGTGTCAAATTACCCACACCCTTCTTTTTGTTTCGCCTCAAAAGCGACTGCATCAAAGATGTCTGAGACTAAGTGCCAGAAAAGCGCCTTTGGATTGTGCACTGTAGGCAAGATCTGTTCAGAATGTGCAACTACACCAAAGAGGATCCATAAGAGTGAAAGTTTGCAGGCTGAGACCGCCCAACATTCACTAAATGTAAATTACTTCTGATCAGCCGTAAGCATGTCCTGCACACTGAAATACAATCCCTCAAATTCTGTCGTTACTTACAGATTACAAAGGCAGTAAACACAAGTGAGACCTCAGTCATGTCTCTAAATGCTCTATATGGTTTATGAGGCTAGAGGAACGTGTGTCTATTCAAATAAATAAAGAAGCAAAAATAGTAAAATATTTTTTCTTCCCATCATGAACACAGCAATAAAATCTAAAGCCTTTAAAAAGATCACCAACACAACATGCAAGCTGCAGACTCACATCAAAACCACCAGCAGAGAGACCGTTGTGAAAGACTCTGCAATGACGTGGAATGCCTCTTTTGTGAAATGGTCTCAGTTCATCATCTCGTACAAGTCAAGGTCAATGCTCCCAAACAGTTTGGAACCGGCCGATGGTGCTGGGAAATGCCATCACCGAGATCTTTTTGAAAATCACCCTTAAATGCTCTGTTGGGATCATAGCATCTGGCTAATTGACAACGCCTCGGCATATGGCTGACATCGGTTTCATCCTCACAGAGCCACGGGGTCATCTCATGTGTGCCGTGGGGATAGGGACATTATCGTCCTGGAAGATACAGCTCGGTACAGGAATGAAATTCACATGCATGAACACGTGCACAGAGACCTCCAGCTCTTCTTTCCACCTTGTTCGTATCTGTACAGAGAGTCAAAGTCCTGGCGGCACATCCAGGCAAGCCACGGTTCTGTTTGCCTCTGAAACTCAAATTAATCTCTCATTCAGAATTGATGTTACTGGTCTTTCTGAAAAAAATGAAATGTAAACTTCGTAAAGTTGGAACCTTTGACAGCGTTGTTGTGTAAAAAGTTCAACAACAGCTAATTTGTTAGCACACAAAAATCCCATACAAATTTACCAGTTTACAGTAACTTGGTTTCTTCCACATCTATATCCACACTGTCTTCTAATCCAACTTTTTAGCCGTAATCTCCCCATTACTACTACAGTACTACTAATATAACTACTACAGGTACTACCAGTATCAGTGCCAGTTTGGGTGCTAGTACTACCACTACCATTACCAGCTGCTGCATCATTTATACTGCAAATAATATTACTGGTACTACTTATATTGCTACTACCCCTACAGCCAGTAGCTATTGCTACTACTGTAGCTGCTACTTTTACTTCTACCAGAGCTGAGTCATTATATGTACCGCATGGCCAATTCCCTCATTCCTTCTGACCTGCAGTGTTGTATTTTTCAGTCTATTTTGTTATACAGCTTCCAGTAGAGGAAATAAACAAAAAAGTTTTCCAGAGATTCTTTTTCAGGAGGTTTGTCATGACAGAACATGGATGGTGGGTCAGTCACAAAAACAATCTCTCTCCCCTGAGACGAGCCTTTGTTTCGCCTCCTCCTTTCTCTGCTCTCCTCTGTTGTCCCATTAGTGCACACTGCAAGGACGGCAAATGAATGCGTAAAATGAGAAAATAAGCATTTATTGATGTGCCGTTCCTGTCGCATTCTCTCTAGACAATAACTCTGAACACTGGAGAAGTTCACGAATGGGCGATTTGGTTCTGAAGGTGTGTCGTTAAATGGCTTGTTTGTTGATACCATGTGCATTCTTCTTGGTTTTTACCAGTTTGCAGGAAAAAAAACACACCTACTCAGAGAAGTCTTAATAATGAAATTAATTTGCATAAAAATGGGATGATGTTGCAGCTGCATAAAAACAAACACTTCAAAAGGCCATTCTTTTTTTTTTAAAGATTATGTATGCTCTTGCCATGTATGAGAACAATTAAAAGCTGAGCATGACATGAAATAGAAACAAAAGCATGCAAGTATTACTAAATATTAATTAAAATTTCTATCTACCCACAGTTGTTCTGGCATTTTAAACAATAGCAACAAAGCAGTTGGCCAGTCCAGTTTTTGGTTTCCTTAATTGATTGCAGTGTTTGAAGTCAACATTGAAAAACAGGCAAAATTTAATTGCACAAGTTTTCATTTAAACAAAATAAGACTAAATACATGTTTGATACACTTGCTAGGAAGAGCAATTCCCAGTGTGTTCGTGGAATTAGAAATAGCATGACAGCTAATCATTGGCTTTTCTTTGGTAATTCCCTCTTGAATGGTAATTGTGTTAGAAAAAAAGAGGATACTGGGTTCCCTCCAATTGCATGGTTAGCATCACCGGTGTGTGCTGAGCCAAATGGACTGTGGGATTGATGGTCAGGAAATGAACACACATGCTGAAATCAACCGGCCAGTCACCGCTCTCCCACGATTAAAGCTATTCAGTTTCTCTTTTGGAGCGGCGCCGGACAAGTGCCGAGGACTGTCTGCCCGTGTGTGTTGAGCTACTGCAGACTGTATGTATGTTTGTGTGTAAGGTGTGTGTGTGTGTGTGTGTGTGTGTGTGTAACCGCACATGTGCACAACTGCACATAAGAACATGAGTGCGCTTGTTAGTCCCATACATGGCCCGTACCTGCTCCTCGTACTCCGCTGTGGTGCCCTTGAGTGTTAATGGTCTCCTGCTGGCTGCTGGGTATCCTGTGATTAGCTCTGCACACAGGAAGATGAGGTGTGACTGCTAATCCAGTGACACAGACAGCTGCAGCCCAGCTGATAGACCGGGGCTGACCACCTCTTTCCTTCAACATTGTTTGTGTGTCTGCGTGTGTAATAGTTGTGTCAGGATCTGTTGGCATGCATGTATGGACTGCTGCTTATTTGACTGCAGACTGTCCTCAAAATAAAAGACAATTTGCAGCTTCTCTGCCTTCAATGCATACACCAGCGACACTATCCTCTAAGCAAACAGCGGTCTCCTGTGTCAATGTTTTACCAATAGTCATCGTTGGTTAAGGTTAGGAAGCCATCATGGTCAGTGTTGTAGTTTTCTTTTAACCATGATGACAAAGGTTCCCCAACACAGTAGTTATTTTAATCCAAACCATGATTTTTCTAAACCCGAACCAAGTACATTTTGTGCATAAACCTGACCAAATCTTAGCTATAATTTCCCATGTCAAGAAACAGTCATGTGAATCATTTTTGTAACAGTTTTGGAAGACATGAACAAACAATAGGGGCATCAGATCACAAAACACTAATATGGGTCATTTTCTAAGGCAATTACATTCAGTGTATCTTATTGTTTGGTTTGAAGGACTTGTTGACAGTAGCTGACTGGAATTATGCTTACAGACAAATGAAAAACACGGCCTCTCTGGCTGACAACTCTACAGTGAAGCTGAATGGGAAGGTATAAGATATAAGCAAGGGGCTAGTTAATTATGAAGCCCAGCGCTTATTCCAGTGACTTAGAACTGCTGTTTAATCCTGGGTCATTAGCCAGGTTACCGAGTTCATGAAGCTAAGTTTCAAACTAACCACGCAAGCATATGTTTACTGATCTTCCAAGACCGCAAATGCCATGGTCGTGAGTTATACTTTTATATTTTTACCAGTCTATTAGTTGGAATTTATAAACTTCAGCTCTGCCCACTGATGCTTAACTCAAGTCTGCCTCCAATAAATGACTCAAGCTCCATAATGTGGCTAAAAAGAACAACGTCTCCTAAGCAATGCCCAGCGTTACATTCAAGCAGTTGTGTGCAGTTACGAATGTTAACTGCCCCATACAACTGCAGCTCCTAGGTCAAACATTACAGGTGAAGTGCCTTGCTAAAAGGAATCCAAGCTGAGGGAAAGTGAAGTCATACAGATTTCTTTTCCCAAGTTTATTTGGAAACACTATGTCCACAAACCCACTATTCTAATTTAGAAAAATCCACTAGGAAAAAAAAAAATTAGTCTGCAGGACTGAAATGTCTCACTCCCACAAAGTGTTATCTCATGCGACATTAGCATATCTACATTCTCCTTTAACGAGGGGTCTGGAGCAGATCTGAGAAGTGAGTGTAACATGTACCGGAAAGCAGTGACAGAGCTCTGAAGTCTTGAGTTACTCGTGGTCCAGCTGTAAGGTTTCTGCGGGCCTGGGAGGCATTGTTGTTTTATTTTAGTTGGAACGGCGGCCATGGCTGGAGCTTTAATAACATTAACCACAGTTGGAGTAGCGCATCATTACAGGGGTAGGAGACTGGGAGAGGGGGGAGTGAAGAAAGAGGGAAAGAAAAGAGGAGAGGATGGGATACGTGAAGTTTATTTTTTATTGGTATTTTTAATTTGCTGTATCAGGCCTCAAACCTGCCTCAGGAAACACACCCTGACCTGAACAACAATCTAACCTTCTGTCCAGACTTCTTAACTCGACTCTCGCTGTACACAGACTTCATCTCATCCCCTCCCTTCACATCTCTTTCTTTTCCTTCCTTTCCCCCGCATCTTCCCTCCTTCCTTTTAGTTTCCTCTTTCACTCACCCATGAGACCTAGTGGTGATTTTAAGAGGGAGCAGCGGACTTCAGGTCTGTTTACAGGCAAGATCTCAGGAAGTCAACATCAGATAAGCAGATTCCTTGGATACACAAGACGAGCAGATACATTTCCAGTAAGACGGCTCCACAGAGGATACGGCCTAAACGATATTACCCAGGGAAGGATGTGAGTTGAGAGTTCAAGGGTAATGAATGTACATGACTGTGGGTGTGTGTCTGTGTGTGTGCTGTATGAAATTCGGCACAGTTTCCAAGATGACAACATCTTTGGAAATCGTCTTCATCCCTCTTCTAGCGAGAAACCCAAAGACAAGTTGCCATTAACAAAAACTTAACCTTCTTGCCTCACTGCATTACATTCTTTTCTTGCTATTCTAAATTACCTAATTGTCCCTTTACGCTCTTGATCATGACACCAGTTTTTGGCCAGATTCTCAACAGGCCATGGACACCAGCTCTCCTCTCCCCACCTCCTCCTTTGTGCTGCATTGCACAAACACAATAGAATGTACTCTAAATGGATACCAGGTGTTTCCTCACAGCGCAGCGCTCATCCTTGTAAGCTTTACTGTAAAGACAATGAGGGAAGAGCCTGGCAGAAACGTGTGCGTCTGTATACAGTGTCTTGTCACAGGCTGTGTTCACCCACCAAGCTGCCTCCTTGTCTTAAAGGAATAGTTCGACATTTTGGGAATTCCCTTTCAGGCAGAGAGTTAGATGGGAATTTCGATACCACTCTCATATCTGTACGGTCAAACTAGCAGGTGGTTAGCTTAGCTTAGCAGAAAGACTTCAAACCCAGGGAAACAGCTACAAGAACTATAAAAACCTAAGTGTAAGAAACAGTTTTACAGGGTTTATGTACAGGACTATTTTTTGGCTCTAAGGAGTTGCCAGGCAACCAGCAGAAACTCCAGGAAGCTACTGGTTCCAGCCAAGAAATAGTCTGGCACATAACTACGTGTAAATTGGCAAACTGACATTTTTACAGTTTTTCAGTTATTGTGCAAATAAACCAACAAGATATAATGTGTTAATAAGTGATCTTTAGAGGTCCCGGTAGGCGGAATTCACTGGACAGAGCCAGGCTAGCCGTTTCCCCCTGTTTCCAGTCTTTATGCTAAGCTAAGATAAGCTAACCTGCTGCTGGCTGTGGCTTCATATTTAACAGACAGATAAATATGCTAAGTGTGCTTTCTCCACCAGAATGTGAATAAGTCCATTTCCCTAAAATGTCAAACTAATTATTTAATCGAGAACACGGAATGCTTTTTGAGGTTTATTTTTTTTGAATATAGGTTTTGCAGGAAGATCAAATAGTACATTTATGGTTTTCATAGTAATAAATGCCCATTTTCTGCCTGTCTGTACACGGCTCTGGCTCTCCAGTTTTCTCAGAATCAGCTAGCTGGCCCAACTGAGCTTACACAAGCTGTCACTTGCGTTGAAGACTGTGGTCTGTGAAATCTTGGCCAGCGCAGAAGACATACAGGGGCCAAGCTTCTGTCCCAAATGAAAGTTTGGACGGGTAGAGCTTAGCAGCCATAGCAGATGCTGTGGAACTTAAAAAATGTGAGGGTTATTAACAACAGAACAAAAGAAAGAAAAAATGTGTTCAAGATCCCTGTTGATTTTCTGACACCATTAATACCTGCCTATTTAAGACAAAGTGGGATCAACAGAGGGAAAATCACTGGCTCAGCGCGAGTCAATAAAACAAGGCTGATTGCATCGTTCCGACTCAGCCACAGGGTCACATCTCACCAGCACTGGGCAATGAGAGCGAGAGCAAGAAAGACCCAGCACATCTGTCATAATTTCCAATTTGGTAGCAAGTGGCGGAGAGCTGCTATAATGAGGTGTCTTATACCTGCCACTTCATGTCCTCCTTTTATCCCTTCTTCCCCGTTTCTCTCTGTCTCCCTTTCATTATATGAACACTGTACGCTTCATTTTATGAGCACTGCTTTCTTTTCCATTTCACTTGTGGTTTCACTTGATGACTTTAAAGTCAAATTCAGAATTATTTCACCGAGCAGGTCAACACAGAGGAATGCTGATGACGACAGAATGGACGGCCTGTACAGAAATTAACACTGACACATCTGTAAATTGTTAATGATGCATTATTTCTTCATGCATTTCATGTTGTAATACTTTTAATTAAAATTACCATTTGAGTGTCACCCTACTCTATTAGAAAGGAAATATATAACCCATTTTGAGCAACTTTATTAACTAACTGAATTTCTGACCAGAGTGCCTTTTTAATGCCTTTTTACTTCAGTAGAGTTTATTACATACATGCATTTTTGCATGTATTTGCAGTGGATGATAATGGGGTGCTTTCACTTGTTTTTGACTCTTTGAGCCACCAGAGCTGATGCAGCAGATCATCCTGTGTTGGGACGTTTTGATTAAACTGAGGATGATTTGCATGGTGGTCCCGAGGAATTCAAACAGCTCTGGGAGATACATCTGTGAGTTCTTGAAGAAATTACTCCTCAAGTCCGAGATGAATTACATTCAACTATGTGTTTGGCCAACCAAAAGCAACAGACTGCACTCCTCCTCCTGTCAGTTAAAACCTAAAGCTAAAAGACTTTCAACATCAGACAAATGTTAACCTGGACCAACGCAAGATTTTGTGTCATTTCCTAAATCTACTGATTGAGCAAAAATGGGACCTTTAATATATTGTGCTTTTAAACATAATTTTGAACAGTCCACCTCCCACTGTCCAACCCTGCGCTTTGTCCCAGCCCAACCTTCTGTTTCAATCTGAAAAACGATGAAATGTTGTTCCCTTGTGACCATGCTTTCTCAGTCTCCGCGCAGTGAAGGAGTGATGAGGCGCAGAGTAATCCTTCTCCAGAGGACCACAGTCTCATTCAGACTTATCACCACTTTGTTAGCCGCTGCGTGGGGGAGGTTTGTGTGGTGAGACAACCAACCATTTCCTGCTGTGTTGTTCCTCCTTATCTCCATCTTCAACTGCTAGCATAACTCTCCCCTCTAATACATACTGCCTCTCTTTATTCTTGTACTCCCAGATTTTGTATCTTGCACCTTATCAACATTTGCCTGACAGGGTCTACATGTAATATGGGTCTTTTCCCGATTCAGCTGAACGTTTTCCTCCTCATAGTTTAACAAAATAACGGCTTTGAAATAGAAAGGGGCAGTTATCTCGCCTAGTGTACCTTACTTCCCTCAAGGTTTTTTTTTTCCTCCTGTGGAATTATAAAGGCTTCCAGCTAAATAAATACAAGCTAATTAATGTGCACCTTTCCCTTCATGGGAGTGAAAAAATGGTCTGCCACACTTGATTTGTGAGCTGTTCCATTTCAGGTAATGAAGAGGAAAGCTTTACAGTTGAAGGGGGAACTCCATCAAACGTTAGCGTGCATGATTAAACTTAAAAAATAGTTAAGAACGCTCCTTTAACCTTTTAAGTCATATTCTATTATCAGAGTGCTGGCAAAGCCAGACCTACGCACACACGCGCGCCCTACACCATGAAACCTACTGTTTGGCACACTCAGCAGCGCACATTTAAATTATAATATTACAAGGACAGATATGAATCAAAGGAAAACAGAAAATCAACAGGCAACATGAATCTAATGTTGAATAGGCATGTCTTATTAGCTTCCCAGACATTTTTTTCACACAGGGAAAAGTCCCTCTATTCGTAATGCAGTACCTTTAATGGGAATCTAGGTGTCTCATGTTTTATTTGGTACAATATCAACCAACAAACAAATGTTCTTAACGTCAGTGATTTTCTCTACTGATTTTTACTGCAGGAGCATTGCATGGAGAGCCAGAGGAGAAAATCTACGCTACCCTTAAAGCCCTACTGTCTTTCTTAGTGAGGAGCCTTGTTCAAAACATTGACACTGGAGGGCAAAGGCACACAAAAAGTGGCTGAATCCCGGGGAGTGTGAGCGGTGTTAACCTATAGTCAGTGTTTATCTGCAGACGGCAGGCGCAAAGCCTGCAGTATGTCTATCTTTGCTAAGCTCTTGCCATGTGTGTACCTTAGCAAAGCTGACTGTGTGTGTATCTTATACACTGAGGTTTTTGAGGTGAGATCGGAGCCCCGATAAATGGCTTCTATAAATCCAAAGGCCCAGCAGGACTGTATGAGAGATGCCTGTTAGCCATTTCCTGAATAACGAGTTTTATTTCAAAATATTATCCCGAATGTAGGACTGTAGATTGATTAGTATCAGGAAAACAGACATTTTCTCATGTCCCAATGGGGCTCTTTTTTCTGACAAGCTGATGCTTGAGTTGAGTATCTGTATGTCTCTATCACACATGCAGCTCTTTTGTTGTTAGAGCTTTAAGTTGCAATGTTTTCAACTGCATGTCAAACTTCCCAGTAAAATCTTAATAAATCAAACAAATAAGCTTAAAAATAAAGACTGCAACAACCTTGATGGACCACAAAATAATTTCATATGTACTGATTACAAAATATGATTGACTTAATTATAGTTTTTTCTACCGGAGGAAAAATTTTGGAAACCTTTGGATTCTGACAGAGTTTTCTGACTAGCTCAATGCATCATTTAGTCATAATATACAATGTTCAGAAAAGCTAGCCCAGGTTTGGCTGACCTTTCTATTCCACAACATTTAACATGTGTGCTTGAGACTCTCCCACCATTCGAAACCTTCCACAGTTCAGTAAAAACTCAAAATGCGGTCCTGCGGCAGTTATCAAAGTTCCCAGAGCAGATATTCAGTTCTTGCAGAGAAACCCAAGTTAAGTTCCCCTCTCTGGGGTGCAGTGTCTCAAAAAGTGTATACAGACACTGTTCCCCAGATGGCTAACGTGCTAACTTTTACCCCAAGCAACAGGGTCCTGGTCTCCATCAAAACTGAGCCTGTCCAGAGACAGGCTTGGATCAAGCTCTGTCTTTTTCAGAATTTGAGGGCAGCCAAGGATAAAAATGGCCTAAGGTGGTATGGTGTGGAAATCTATGGATACGTGTACACAGAGCCCCTGCAGAGGGAAGGAGCTAAGCGATTCCTTTCGTGTCTTGGTATGATACGCTATGGAAAAGGTGGGCGGATAGAGGCTCTCTTCCACAAATGTGTGCTCAAGTGAAGACCACAGACAGACTGAATGTCCTGTTAGTGGGGTGGGAGTTGGGGGGG
>NTHP01000021.1:2728685-2738751 GCA_003416845.1 Oplegnathus fasciatus
GGGGGGGCTGAAGCGAATGAGTGTGTTGGAGGGAATGCGTCCCAGGGATTAGATGGACCCCTAAGTCTCCTTAGGAGGCTGAACAAGGCCCAAACCAAATAAAGACTTCAACATCAGTTACATGTTAAGAGCTCCTGGTTTTCCTGCTTTAAGTTCCACTGTGATAGTAAAGCTAAAGAGTGAACAAGTAGGGGTGGAGCATCTTCCTCAAGGACACTTTGACAGGTTAAATTGTTGCTGATGGCTACTAAACCTCTGAACAACAGTCCTGAAATATGAGCAAAAATACCGCTAAAGTAAAGTAGTAATCACATAGTATTGTAGAGCAGCTATTTCATTATATATGATGGAAATATGTGCAGGAGTTGACTAAGATGAGCCAATAATTTTACCTGCTTTATACAGTGTTACTAGTTCGTCTAACATGTTAAATCATATAGATGGATATGTTGGTGTTTTATGTATTAGTTTCCCTGATGAATACACACAGTCTTTCAAATATGCTTTTCATTCTTCACTGTAAGGTTGGATAACTAATCAATTAAAATCAAATTTATGCCCCAGTTTCTAAGGCATGTTTAGACACCTTCTCTGCACTCCTCCCTCAGACTGACTCCATCCTCGCCTCTAGTTCTTGTTTTTCTTCCTTTGTGGTCATCAAAGAGGTTAGCTAATCTCTAGTCTGTTTCAAGTATGCACAGTATTCTTATATCCACCTTCCCGTCGAACCTGCATACTCTCTCCGAGAAACTCAGAAAGACACGAGTCCACCAGGGATAAAGCCTTTGAAATGTGTGCTTTGGTTGTGTCTTCTGTGAGAAAGCTTGCATAAATAACCACACACAGATCCTCATGAATGCATGAGACACCAGATACTTCGGCTGAGCCACTAATGGGCCTCATAGTGTATTCTGGCCCTCCACATTTTAACTGGTTTCTGTCCTGTGATTCCCTAACAGTCATTGTGAAATATGTACTCTTGCTCTAAAGGATGACACCTAGCCTTTCGTTATTTTTACAGCCCTCATTTAGATTTTTTGACCGCTGCTCTGGTAAGTAACACTGCTGTCATATTTAAACCCTCCTTGAGTTTGTCAAGCCCTTGTGGGGGCAAAATCCTGGAAGGATTGCGTTTAGATTTTATGAGCAAAGCTAAGGCTCATATAGTGAACCTGAGTTCAAGTTCCACTCTTTGACCCACTTTGAAGAAACCTAACCTTGGACTTTTAGTAGAAAACCATGAGGTTAAGTGAACGTTTTACTGTTTGTTCCTGTGGAACATCTTAACAGATATTCCTGATGCTCTTTTCCCTAAAACTGTGCACCATAGAAACATAAATGTGACAAAAATTTGCATGATTTAGCCTTGAGCAATTTTGCAAAGATTGGCTTACCATCTACCATATATGTGGACGATACTGGATATGATGGAGGCCAGTGCTTATGGTTTGGCCTCTTTTCTGGAGTGAATCTGTTTCTGTACAGGTTGTACCTCGAGTCAAAACAAAACAGGGTGAAGCTGCTTTTAGCTACTATGCCGCACACAGATGAAACCAGCTTCCTGATGATCTCAAATCTAAATTAAAAACTCTGTTGTTCTCCTGCGCCTTTCTTTGATTGACTGGTTTCTCTACTGAGCTTTTCTTTCCTTTCTTACAACTTATTACTGCACTATAACTGTACCCCAACTGTATTTGTGGTCCATTTGTATTTTATTTCATTTCATCTAATTCTTAAAATCAAATCAAAAACAATTAGCAATAAAAACCAGAACGAAATCATTTTATTCCATCTTAATTGATTTCGTTCTGGTTTTTATTGCTAATTGTTTTTAAATGTAAAAATAAATAAATAAAATAAAGCTGCCTTGCCTTTATGTTTCCTCGCTTTCCTTCCAAAAAAAAAAGTCATCTGGGTTAACCACTGGGTGCCACTTGGGTCATTTGACTCAGCCCACACAATGCAAGGGTGGCTTTTCATGAGTGGCTGTGATGCATGCAATGCGTGTGATGCAGAGTTGCTACCAAACAAACACATTGAGAAATGTCTTTAGGGTAGTTACACTCCCCTCCAAAAGTATTGGAACAATGAGGCCAATTCCTGTATTTTTGCTGTAGACTGAAAACATTTGGGTTTGANNTCAAACCCAAATGTTTTCAGTCTACAGCAAAAATACAGGAATTGGCCTCACTGTTCCAATACTTTTGGAGGGGAGTGTAAGTGTTTTCTCCCTTATTTACTGACTCCTATTCTCTGCCCTGTAAGCACAAAGCAAATACAGCACTGCAGTATTTTCTCCAACATTTGCTTCACAGTTCTCTGTACTCCACAGCCCATAGGAAACTTTGATTTTACCTACACGGTCAATTGCTTTTCTGTCCCCGTTTGTGAAATAACAATTCACATTGTTGCAGTTATTACCCTATTTCTATTTGCCTCTGTTTCTGTTTCCTTGGAGTTTTTCAGAGTGGCTGGCACTGCGGGGAGTCACTTTAGCGTCCTCTGTGATCATTTCCTTCAGCGAAAAAAGCAGTGTTGTGTGACGTGTTAATTGGCCTCTAGTCCAGGGTCACTCCGCAGGCATCTGAATACTTGCACACTGTAGGACCTCTATGCATGGGAACACAAATGAGGATGGAAGGGCTCCGCACAGCCTGATGACCTAGAAGAAGTCATGGGAGATGAGGTCACCCTTGCCTGATTTCCAAATAAAACAGAGGACAACAGCTGAGAGAGCAATGATCCATTAGGTCTCACTTAACCACCCACCAGTGTGTCTGATGCACATGAGGACACGCATATGCTCACACGGTCCAGTATGTGCTGTGATGGTCGGTTAACTTCCTGAGGAGTGATGAAAGGCTCTAAGATTGAGAGTCCCGTTAAGTGACGGACAAGTGACCAGTGATCAGAGGGGAATTTTCATCACTCAACAGTTTTACAAATGGCTGGTCCCATCTCAAAGACCCAAAAACCCCTTTTCAACTCATGGGGTTTTACAGTATGCCTCTAAATTCTACTTTTCGGGAAAGTTAAACTCAGGCATACAAAACGCAGGCAATGCAGCTTACAAACCACTGACTCCAACCCGGGCCAATCAGACACACAAAAAAAAAAATCGCTGATGATGAAATTGTTCTTCTTGGGGAGAAAACGGAAGGATCAAAATACACCAAGCTCTGTGTTTTGTCAAAGTTCTCAATTTGTAATAACATGTGGCAAGCACCGAACAAATCCCAGGGATACCACAAAGATGAGATGTCCCTTGAAAGTAAGGCTCCTTTCCATGTAAAACATTTCTAAATAAAGGCGCACTGCCCCACACCTGACCATCAGAGGAAAACTACATGTGTTTCCATTACAGAAATGCTCCCCAAGACTGTCATTTGTGAAGCCGCACGTGTGCCTCACTCCAATACAAACCCCTCGCATATGGGAGCAGTTAGTTCTATCCCCGAGCATTGATTACTACTGTCGGAGTATCAATAGACAAAAGCTGACCCCCACCCCTGTGACATGCATTTGTTAGGTTGCGTACTTTAAATTTAGCCTTCTGTAAGACCCCTTAAACTTAAGTTTTGAAGATTTGACAGTGTTGAACCTAAGGAAGTGTACATAAAGAAGCAAAGACCTGTTCTATTTCTTCTCTATCATATGTTCTCATCATATGTTTCACCTACAGTCAGAATGAACCAGACCAGCCAGTGCTTTTCAGAGGTTTTTTCACGATATTACCTGCTGTTCCTGGCAGAAGAGAAGAGGACATGGGGACATAAAGTGGAAACTCCTCAGGAATGGTGATTACTGGCCACTGAATTGAAACCAGCCAAGGAGAAACCAGATCTGAGCCTGCGAGAAGTATTATAGTAGTTATATCGAATAAAAGCCTTGGCTCACCCCATCACTCCTGTTTTCTCCCCGCCTCCCCCACCAACGCTGCACATTAAAGAGGAGATGAATCAGGAGTCTGTAAAACAGAGACATAACCCTTTGAACCTTTAGCGGACAGATTAAGAGGAAGGAATAGAGTGAGAGGAGCAGAAAGAGCTCAGGTAGGAGGGGAGTGATTCAAAAAATTAAACACTGTTTAGCACAGAGACTGACCGGGCAGAATAAGCAATGCAGGCGGATGGCTACCAGGGGTTGCTAAAGAGAAAACAGTACCCAAGGACTCCCCTCTGTGACTCCCATCCCCCTGGCCAATCACAGTCCAGGTGCCTCACCCCTCCGAGCTCGCATTATTAAATTAAAGGCCAAGATTTATACCCCAGTGCCAAAGCAACGGCTTTAGTCAGATTTGGAATCATTTATCCCATCAGAGGGTCGGCCAGTCTGAGGTTTGATTGATAGAGCCAGAGCAGTGGGGGGAGTATATAGTTACACACTGCTGCCTTGCAGGCCAGGGCTCCTGCATCTTTAATTCAGCGCTGAACAGCCTTATAGAGTCCAGACGTAGCAACACTGCGGCGCAGGTAAACAATTCCCCTGACAACAATGAACAGAGATAGCAATGGGGATGGGGGCGCTTGTAGACAGCAGGGCAGCAGTCTGGTTATAGATCCCCCCTCTGCCCCATCTGGAGCTGAGATAAAAGCACACATGCACAAACACTAAAGGCTAATCCATGAGAGACCATGCAGTTATCATAAAATAATGCAAAGTGGAAGCTAATTTTGACTCTGGTTATATAAATGGAAGGAATCTCTGTCTGTCTCTCTGCCTGCCCTTCGATTATTTCGGCAGCTGTTCACCCAATCGACTTCACACTTGGCAGGTGTATTTCTGAGGACCCAAGGAAGTGCAGTGTTGAGAGTGAAGTTGTTTGGATGAGTGGTTCTCAAGAAAGCTGCAAGCAACAATACCGGAGGCCAAGCAATCGCCCCGTTCCGAACAGGCACATTTTGAACGGGCACTGCACTAGTTACACAACGGCAGAAAATGAATGGGACTGAAATAACTCCTACCACTTTGCAGCTCTATAACACGCTCATTTATAGTACAGTACAACGAAATATTAGCAGTGTTGGTTGGTGAGAAACCAGTGAGGGATCTTTCTCATGCACTAGTGACTCCTTCTGGTCGGTCGAGGCGTCTTCCCCAGAAATTTGCCAGAAACAGATGTAAGAATTGGGATTATATGGTTCTGTGTAGCTACATTTGAATCAAAAACAGCAACCTGAAGCTTAGAAACAGGATCTTAGCATGACGGAGGCAGAAAAACAGGATGCTGCCTGTATTAGCTGATGTTTCTATTTTCTGAGTTCCTGTAGGGATGCAGCAATAGCTGTGGAAAATCATCAAAAGGACCAGAGCAACACGTGCATGTGAAGGTGTAGGTTTAAAACTTGCCCCCAGGCCCCATTGCTCCATTTTAAAATTTTGAACACTTGATGGCCCATTATTTTCATAAATAGAGGAACCAAAATCCTCAATGCAAGGTGCAGGCACAATTAGATGATTGAAATGGGAGCTGTCTGAATTCGAAACATATGATCTCAAGGAATTTAACTTAATGCCGTTAAGAAACACTAAAGGATCGTATGTTGACTAGCTGTAAAGTGTGTGTTGAATTACAGTGGGCCTCTCTGATGCACTCAGTGGCCTCTGCACCTGGTTTCAACGTTGTGACATCACCAGTGGAAACGGGTCTGTTTGGATTCTCACAACTGCATCAGAGGAGTCAATCAATCTTCATCCTCCACGGATATCCACTATCACAACAGCACCTAATCAAGAGATTAAAGGAGACTCCTAATTTGTCCAAATTTGTGGTAAAAAGGAGCACACAGGCAGGGCTGTGAGAGAGGAAAATTGCAGATATTATAAATGTGGAAACGTCCCATCGAAAATATGGGAAAATATTTTGAGGTTTGCCACAGCGTCCAGATGGATGTAATGGTTTCACATGACACAGATTTTCAAAGTGCTGGTGGCAATGAGATCAAACTCTTACCACAGCTTTGGTGACTGGATTTGAGAGAAGGACGCTTTATTTTGGGGGATTAAACAAAATTTAAAAAAAAAAAGAGATAATAAGCACAAGCACATCATTTTAAATAATCTATCAGTTCCGATTTTCTGAAAGAAATGTGCAAGAATTAGAAAAGGAAGTTTTAACTGAAAGGTGAGTCACAGAATATGCATACGAGTTATCAGTAAGGGTCTCCATTTGCATTTGCTCCTGTTTGTTATAGCCTTTGACACACCTATGTATGATAATCTAAAAAGTTTAGAATTAACAGGATAAAAACCTAACCTAAAATAAATCATTTTTATGTCTAAAGTATGTACATTGGGCAGTTTAAATGCCATTGCATTTAGGAGAAGAAGATTAAGAGTTGCTACACTATAATGATTGATAGGTCAATATCTGGCCGCCAGCCGATCATGTCTCCACCTGCTCTGTATCAGCCGTAAGAGGAAGCAGCTGTGGTGACGGCATGGGGTCGAGCTGACACCAGATACGCAGCATTTCAAGTCATCTTCATAACACACAGGTTGATAAAATGACCAGGTCAGAGGACAAATAGCTTGTTGTTTAGTCTGACACTGTCAGTGTTTTGCATAATCAAACTGATTAGTTTGAAAGTTTGAAGACGAAAACACATCTTTGTCAACCTTCACAGCTGACTTATTTGCAACATTAACATTATCTCTCACATGGTAATGTATTGATAGGGTTACCTGCATTATTATCAGTCAAATTTTTAGGAAGTTTACAACTGTATTATTTTTATTAAAATGCACAATAACTTTATATGATACAGTATAAAACGATATTAATTGTATTTGATTTGATTTTACTGTATTTGTCTAAATTCTGTGCTGATTTTCTTTAATTCACCCACGGTATCAGTTAAGTTCCAGCATGTTTTCTTAGGTTCATCTTGTATTATATAACATTCAATTATTTTCATTCACTTGCATTAGATTTTTTTTTTTTGATACAGTGGGTGGATTGTTGGAAAGGGTTTTTCTTTACTCAAGTTCTTCATGTGCTGTTGTTTGATCGCTTCCAGAAAATCGGTAAATATATCAAAGGATCAGGAAAACATCTGGCGGACACTTGGTGTTCCAACAGTGACCACTTAACCAGAGCAAAGGGCTGAAGGAGGATTTCCCCCCCCCCTTCAGATATCCTGCTCTAATATTTTTTTGGTTCTAACACTGTCTTGTGCTTTCAGGGTGGTTGTGAAAGCAGCAGGTCTGTGTTGGGCGATATGTTGAGCTGTTGGTGCTGACACAGTGACAAAAGAAGGTGGTTGGAACTCCTGTTGGTTTCCTGGAATTATTTCTTTTTTGGCTTTGCAGAAGCGTGTTGGACTGCAGGTGCAAGCGATGACTGCGGTGTGAAGCGTCACATCAGCTTCCAAACGACTGCTGCGAGTCCAAAGATTTAGGATGTCAAACTGAAAAAAGAAAGAAAAAAAATGCCGCTGGTGGCTGAGAGGATTCTGATGCATGTTTTCATTGCTGCTTCCTCCATGTGTCATTTATGGATGCAACTTCAAGTTTCGCTTTGTGTGCATGGAGCCACATTGTTATGTTTCCTGGTCAAATGCCACGTTTGATTTCAGACCTCTGGACTAAACTGAGACAAAAGACAAAAACTGAGCGCACTGAATTATATACCCACCACATGTCACTTCTGTTCACAAGCTTTCACCACCCATTTCTCCATTTCATCCTAGTAAACAATTTCGGGTAAAAATATCCCAGTTCTCATGTCAGTCAGGGCTCAGGCATTTCTCAACAGTCACATGATGCTCTGAAGGCAGTTTTGGTTCTTTTGAATGCATTTCATCTCTGAAGGTAGTTTGTTCCAGCACATATGTTTGGATCTGAGGGCTGTTTGAAGGCAGATGTAGTTCCTGACTGCATCTTTTCAACAAACTGCCTCCTGGTAATTGGCCATTACTCAAGAACTGAGAGGCGTGCTGTCCAGAGGGCAACTACACTTGCCTGGAAACAATCATGGAGTAAGCAGGCTGGCAGACAGGCTTGTCACTGGAATATGCCTCTCCTGCTGAGTGTGTCTTCTCCGGGGAAGAACTCTGACAAAAGAAAGTGGCTTACACCCAAAATATAATTATGCAGGCTTCATCTCAATCAACGCATGAATGCATACCTAAAAAAAACATTGTAATAATTTGTCATTAATGTCCTTTGTGGATCATATTTGTCAAATGAAGATTTTTTGGTGGAAGGGTTCTTAAATGGCAGCTCATAATTTCTCTTTCTGTGCCTCAAAATTACATATAATAGCACTAATTTAATAAAATAACCAAAACATTTAAGAAAAAGACTGTGGTTGGATAAAAGAATACAGAAATTAAAATGTATTAACACACTAAGTCAGTCAGCCCGTGAGGAAATTACAAATAAACAATCCTTTTCACAAAATATTAATTGCATTTTGAAAAAAAAAAAACTTTTTCAAATGCAAAATTCATTCAGTCAGTTGTTTCGTCTGTAGTGGTAGTGATAGCTGATAGTTTCTTTGTGGAATATTTACCCAGCCTAGCGATGTGTTGCCCTGTGAAGCCATATTAGGTGACCTTCAACAAGTGACTCCATAATTACAGGAGAGCACGCAAGGTATGCCAACTGACCTTCCTTCATCTGCGACCAGACCTAAACATCACAGAGGCAAAATAATAATAACAACTGACACGTCTACCTCTGGCGCAGACTGGCAACTGGATCCAGATGGAGGGAGCATATCATTACCGTTTTATTGGGAGATATCAAAACAGAAAGGCACATTCCAGGAACCCTACGCTCTCCTGCAGAGCAATGAAAAATTTAAGTTGATATTGTTTGTCTGCCGTTTCTCTTTGTTCTCAGTGAGTGCCCGAGATGGACGCAGTGCATTGCGGCGCAATGCGCTGGAGGTGTTGAGAGAAGCAGAAAAGAGCAAAGACCAGGGCTAGCCAGGCTGAGGTAGGAGCTATAGGATGAGAGAAAAACTCAAACTCAATCAAAGACACACTCCCTCAGTGCTCTGCGCCCAACTGTGGCCTACAGGAACACATGGCCATAGCAAGACCTAAAGCACGCTCGCCCAGCTTTTTTAATTAAAACACATGACTGGGGGCAGACCCCCCGCCCCCCTGCCTTCTCCTTCCTGCTTTGAATTTTGTTGCAAACATCATGCTGACTCATTTCTTAGACTCGAGGCAGTGCGTGAATACCTGAGAACTCAGTTGACTTTCAGCGTTGCCACCCTTTCATCCTTGAAAGGCAAGCCTCCTTCTTTTCAGGTCAAGCTCTCGCTGTGTGCAACCAGGGAGGCTTTCAGAAACCCCTCCAGCCCTCCACCTCCTCCCCACCCCTTTCCTTTCACCCCCTCTGACATCCTGGAACCACTCTTTGATGGTCCCTGCCTGTATTTGAATCTTGCTTATTTCTCTGTGTACCTGAGGATGTTTAGTTATGTATATTTCTACCAGTCCGTCCCTCGCCGCCGCCGCCTCCCACACACAGACAAATATGCACTCAGACACACGTACTTTTGTTTTCTCCCTCAAAGAAATCACCACAGGGTGTAGACATCCCATGTCCTCTCTCTGAATGTGTCACAGCCAGTGTTGAGTTGCAGTTTTCATCAGGGAACTGTACAATGTACGTGTTGGTGCTGAAACCCACCGTTGCACACCAGAGTCAGCTTTAGCCTGATTAGATCACTGCCGGGGGAGGAGAGTGGTGGTGCGGCTCCAAAAACAAGCATACCCAGGCTCTGGGAGAAAGGAGAAGGTTCGGTGTATCCCACTTTGATCCGATGTCAGGAAGTATTGGGAGGCAGCTCCTGAAGGAAGCTTGAAGACAAGGCAAGAGCGATGAGAGGAAAGGTGACCTGACCGCCATCAGGCCCCAGGGGCCACAGAGGAGCCTCGGTGCCCGTCAACTTTCTCACATACATAATATGACTGGGCAAGTATGACTGGTTAAGCTGGGGGTATAAAATTCATAAAGGAAGGTTAAGATCTCAGTGATTTCCCGGAGTACGAGTAGGAAGTTGGCAGTTGGGTGTAGAAACAGGCTTATGGCAGAGAGGGGGGGGGGG
>NTHP01000022.1:0-22790 GCA_003416845.1 Oplegnathus fasciatus
GCACAAGAATGGCAGAGAAAGAAAAGAAAGACAGAAGAAGAAAAGGCTACGACCAAAATGAGGTTGGATAAAGCGAGAGGTCAAACCAGAGTCAACATCAGTATGGATTTTCAACGAGGGAGTTGAAGCGCCTGAAAAGTGCCGCTGTGAGTACTAACAACAGCCATGTTGGCTGTTTACGTTCATTATGATGATGTTCGGTGTTTTCAAACATGTGAATGAGACATGAGGTAGTTGGTCCTACAGCAGTAGTCAGGCAGTGCGAGTTCGTGTGTTTTGAGGGGAATGGCACCTGAGGGGGGACACCTGGGGGGGGTGGATACTTTCAAAATCTAGCTTACTCTTGCTGGTTTCTCCAACACTGCCTACCCTAGCTTTAATGGGGTCAGTTTGTCAAAATGTAAACACATATAGGCTGGAAAAACAGGGCTTAAGTTGTAGCCCACATGTACTTTACTGAATCTATGACAACTTCTTTACATCCCCCAAAGCATTATGGAAACTGTAGGTCCAATTTGATTCCCTCTTCTCTATTTGCCTAAAATGGGAGGTCGCTCAACAAAAAGACATGAATACAGATTTTGGCTCTATGCAATTTTTAACCAGCAAAGTTTATTTATATATAACAACAGTACAAAGTGAATCCTTGGCTTGCAAAATAGGTGTGCTTCATATTTACAATAGGTACACAATAATATATTATCATAACAAAACCAAAGCAAATAAAAAAACAAGAGAACAACCTTTTTAAATACTTTAAGTTTCTTACAATTTTCACAACACTTTTATAAAACAAGAAGAACAGACAGCCATTATTATTATCATCATCATCATCGTCATCATCATCATCATTGCCAGTAATTACTATTTTACAGAACTCCAGTGTCTACAAAGGGTTTGTTTACAATGTGTTTAAAATGGAAGGATACTCATTTTATACTTGGTGATACTTTGACTTGAGAGTAATATATTGATGTGGATTTCAGTTCATCTGTCTGATGCCATAAAGCAAACAAAAATGCTGATTAAATGCTTCGTTTTGTATAAGGAATGACACGTGCCAGTCAAAACCACAACACCATCTCTTCGGCAACACGTTACACTGAGAGCAAAAAAGTGCGCAAAGCATCTTCAATTAGCTATCAGCTTGAGCTGAAATGAGGTTGTGTTTATGAGCATCTATCCATATCTCACACGAGTGGCAGTCAAATGGGATTCTGCACTGCAGAATGAGTAAACAAACTTTTCTCTTCTCAGTTCAAACTGAATTAAAATTTTCCCAGAAATGAGTGTACAGCATGGAAACAAGCTATATCAAGTAACAAAAAAAAATCTCTTTCACAAAAAAGGTGCATTCAGCTGTGATTTAAGACATGTACTGATGGGCTTTCGGGAAGAATTGCAGCTAGACTAATGACGGCATGGATCGATATGGAATACCAGGCAGAACTAAAGAACGAATTAAAATGCATGCAAAAATCTCACACAAGACAAAAGGAAACATCCTGATATAAATGATCTCTGAGAGAAAAATCAAAGCCACTCTCAACCAATTTGTGTGCCTCGTTTGTCACAATTCTGAACACAGGAAAGCTCATTTAAGAGTTGGAAAGACTCTAATAAACATACATTTCATCCCTTGCAAAAAGGAAAAGGCATTTAGGTCCTGTTAAAATGATAAAAAGCATTACTCCATACAAGCAATGTGAGGTATGAGGAGGATACAATTCTATTCGCTGAAATTGGGAAGACACCTTAATCAGAAGGAAGAAACTTTATGTTTTGTATATGTACTGTATACGTGCGCCATTGTGTATAGATGTTTATTAGGGGGTTAGGAAGTGTTGGGTGCGTTTTCAGATGAGGGAACAAATTAGAACTACTCTTTCTCACTTCTGCCCCCACTGGCTGGACACTGTAATAGCATGTCAATCATCACCTCATCCTACATTTCTCCTTGCCTGTTAGTTTGATGTTTTTTTTCCTCTTCTTTCCATCTCCTGATCACACTGTGCACACAACTGACTCAGATCAAAGAGCAGCTTCAAAGCTGGAGCAGGAAACTAGAGCTAAAGGGGTTCTCTCTCTTTCTTCCTCTCCCTCTCTCCTCATTTCTCGACACTTCTCTTCAAACAGCTCAGGCGAGCCGAGTGCTGAGCGAGGCAATGTCTGCCTGAGCCAGGCCGTACCCTCTTCACCTTTCCTTTTACTTTATCTCGCTAAGACAGTTCTCAGCAGAGTGCCAGGGCCAGGTATCACTGAAAAACCACAGGGCTCCGAAGCACGGAAAGGACTGTGCCCGAGTCGAGGACTAATAAGATCAGGAACACTATGCAGGTGGGTATCTAAGGCCACAGAGAAAAGAAGCACCTTTCACCCACTACTGGTGTTTGTCATGCTCTCAACACACACAATTGCAGTATACTGTGCAAACCTTTAATACTACCTATTTTCAAGTACTTGATGTAAACACAAGCAAACATGTATCTCGGAAGAAAATGAAATCACCTATCCAGAGGACGGAATCTACAGTTTGTTGTCATCCAGCTAGAAGGTTGGAAGGTTACATCAGCCTTTTAGCTTGTGACGTTTTGGTTTAAGTCAGGAGACGCATACACATAACATGAAACATACTCGTTTTTTATGTCTATGTTTTGTTCCTCATTCCCAGATCTTTTTTTCTCCTGCTTATGCTTCGTACCTTTCGTGAGTTTCAAAACTCACCATTCCAGTTATGTAAGCTTTAACCGGCTCTGCACTCCAATACGAGAGCTTTGCTCCCTCTGTAAAGCATAAACCGATTTTTTTTAACACATTAGTGAACAATTTGAAACAACAGGATCTTTTGGCACTCGGTCAAACTAGACCCACGCAGCCAGGCTTCTTATTGTCTATGCGAGGACATGGGTGGTGGTCGGGTACGATCTCCCATCAGCTAACATCTCAACTGGCCAACTAGAGCTGGCATGACTCATTGGCACTTGATAAAATCAAAGATGGACCCTTAGAACATTTCTGATGTGTGATAGCATGCATGCAAAGTACACATAAACTTGATCAAGTTCCCAAAGAGATACAAACTGTGGTTATATAATGGAGAGTTTTAGCCTACAGAAACCAATTGCTCTTGTCTGGTCTCTGCTAACTGCTAGCTGTACATACTGTGCTGTATGAGCAGCAGAGTCACAGCAGTGACAGCCACAATGCAGACGATACACACTCTCCTCTAGCAGAAAAGTGAATTAGGGTAAATAGTGTTTGGGAAGCAGTTGGATGGGTTGGGGCCAGGACGGACAAATGGAGTTGTTCACTTGACGAGCTACTGCAAATATCTATGGAGCTCAGTTCAACTGAGCCCCTTTCTGTTTGCAAAACTCAAATAGACATACAAACAAACAAACAAACAGATAAAAACATTTGTACATTCACATACACTGATTGGCAAGTATCAACCGGTACATACACAGATGGCCTAATTGCTGAAAAAAGCCTTGGACACCAGAGTGATGCTGATTTAAGGTCATCTCCTAAATACACTATAGACTTCATCTCCGTCATCCTCAGTTTAGGTGTAAGCATGCTGGCTGAACTCTGACCACCACGGGTGGAGTTCCATTGGCTCTTAGATGATGAGCACAAGTTTCATGTTTTCCTGTACACTTCTGATTGGATAAAGAGCAGAGGTTTTGTCCGTGTAATGTGAAGCATCAGTCCGAGGAGGGAAGGAGTGAGAGAAGACATGGACCATGTCCTGTTTTACTACCACACTACCCTGATGTAGTGTTACACTCTTTATGTCTTTATACAACAACACTTATGGGATCCTGGGTGGATATTTCAACTGCAACTGATAATATTCAAATGTACAAGTACAAAAATAAAATCTGGGAAATCTGAACGCAAACTAGGCTGTCCAACATGAGATCTGCTCTTCTGCTTCTCGCCCTTTTTTTTGCCTCCATTTCACACTCAGATGTGAGTTTCTGACCGAGTAGAGAATAAATCTGTTTCTCCATTTGCTCTCACAGTCCTGCAGGAGTCTTCGTCAGTATGACACAAACACACACGCATGCACACCCACACACACACAAACCCACACAACATACAATTTCCTGTCAAACTGAGAGAAAATATCCTTTGAGAAAAAGAAACAAACCAAAAAATAAATACAAGCCATAATGTTGCCTCCTCTGCTGATGTTCCTTCCTTATGCCATTATCAGCTCCAGCTGCAGGGCCTCTATCTTAGTCTGTGGGCCCTTAGCTGGTGCCATCATGGAAGGAGGTGGGAGAATTACAAACTAAAGCAGTTGCATGTCTGTCCGGCTGTGGATTCAGAGAGGTCCCAGGTCTGGTTCATGGTTCTAGCTCCCACGATGAGAGGTAAGTAATGCAGGACCTTTTTGGGAGGTCCTGTAGAGATTGTGGTCCTGTCTTTCTTGTTCTCTCTCTCTTTCGGTAGGGGTCACTCTCAGCTCTCGAGGGACATGGCAGAGATGAGCTGCTCCACCTTGTAGGCCAACCTCTGCTTCCTCGCCTGTTCATCCTGCTCCAGGGCCGCCGTGATCTGCACAGAAGAAAAAACTGTTCAAATCTGATAACATTTAATAGAAAATAATGTACCTCTTTATGGAGTAGAGCCTGTTCTTTTAGGTTTCTACATGGACATCACATGAAAGGAAAAGAAAAGAATTACATCACTGCCTTTGTCTTTGACAACATCGAGAAATATTTGTATATTAGCCTTTCCCGTTTTATCTCCTGAGCCCATTTCTTGTAAATTTGGCATTTGTCAAGTCGGGTTCAAAAGGGATTCAGACAGGCTCTCCTCTTCGTTCTCTCATCTAGTGTCTGCCTTGTCAGGATGAATCTATGTCAGAGTGACACCAACACACATGGCAAAGGCATTTAATATGAATATAAAATAGCAAAAAATATAGGCCACGTCTTTATCACCTTTGATATGGATCTCAGCGTATCCAAATGCTGCAGCCTTTGTTTCAACATATGGTTTCTGGTTTGCTACTGTGTATCTGTTTGCTACTGCAGATCCATGTCACATCAAACTACACTAGACTGGGGCGCAGTGTTTGACTGTATAATTGATGATTCAAACAAAATTATTAATTGACCCCTCTTATGCAATATGCAATTTAAAATATTCTGAGGTAAGAGATAAATAATAAATGAATATGGGAGAAAAAGTGTCACCCACAATGTACCATTTATCCAGGTTGAGTCACATTGTAGATGACTAAAGGAAAAGTATTTGTCCTTTACTCATTCATTGTCTTTGGCCACTTATTCATACTCAGGGTCACTCAGAGGCTATGTCAGCAAAGGCAGGAAAATACATCAATCATAAATATTGATAAAATATCTAGTTTGTACAAGCATTTTGTTAACCTAACTCTCAAGTTATCTAGTGCTGCAAAAACACAGAGTGCTATGTTTATCTTGGATCTTTATGTCCTTCAGTCAATCAGAAACACATTTTTAGTTTTTAGGTGTTTGGTTTCAGGCTTGGAAGCTCTTCCACCTTTTATGCAGCAAAAGTTGACTGGCTGCTTGTCGTCTGGAAAACATGTCAGCAACATTCGTGCTCTCTTTTTTTTGCATAGCATGGAAAACCTTTGTTTGCTGCCTGTCCTGTTGCAGAGCACAGTATCTGTCTGCCCACCTACCATCTTCCACTCATCTGCTTAAGTGCTCTTAAAGGCTGGCAGCTACAGGCAGAGCGTTTCCTCCTCCTCATCGTGCCCGATAGCAATCTATTATTAATCTGTAGCACTGTATGCAGGTGCAGCTCCCACTGCCATCTCCCAAATCCATTTAAGTAGGCTGCAGCTCTGGCCTGGTTAGCCCTTTGTGTAGGGCTGTGTAAGAATGAATAACCGTTAGCGGTGCTAGGCGAGGTTTTTACGCACTGCACTCTGGGAGACAGCAGATACTGCGGGAGTGACGGGGTACATGTGTAGAGTGCGTGTGTGCAAAATGAGTGTGTTTGCATATGTCGCTATGCATGTGTGCATCAGACAGCTACAACTGCAGAGGCAGCAAAAGTGAGTGTGGGAGATTCATGGAGAGCAAAAGGGAAGCTGACTGGATAATGGGTAAAAAGAGAAGGAATGTACAGGAAGGGAGAGAAGAAAATAAGAGATAGAGAGAGAGAGAAAGAGAGGGAGATACTGTGGTCCAACATAAAGGTCAGGCTAATGCTTCCCAGAGGAGGAGCTGACATTAGAAGCAGAATGTCTCCATAAATGCACTCTCTCTCTCTTCCCTCCCTATCTTATCTTCCTCCCTCCTTTTTTACGCTTCCCGTGATCTGACAGTGTGTGTGTGTGTGTGTGTGTGTGTGTGTGTTGCCCATGATTCTGCTCATGAGAGCCCCATATAACAGATAGCTCGCTCTAACTCAGCACAGGCGAAAGGACAGAGCAGCATGCTGAGAGCTTGTAGACATTCACTTTCTACTCTACAGATCAGACACACTGCCTTGTTAAGCTCAGGTCTCACTAGACCTCTGGGCTTTGGGGAAGTCTACTGAAGACTCTGAGCTGACCTCACTAACCTTTGCCAGTTATGAACAGTCTGGGAACACCAAGGGCAAAATATATGTACATTAAAGTGCGGGGCAAATTTGCGGCACGCCTTTTGTTCAATTTGCGCTCGCAATCTGCCTGTAATTAGCGGCTGATTTACTAAGGCAGCAGCTCATTACGCAATCAGCGCCCGGGACTGCCCTCCAGGTAAAAAAAAAAAAAGTGAAGGAGCTCAGTATGTAGTTCAGAGGAGAGATTTATCTGAGATCACCAAGCTCAGAAAAGACATTATGCTACAGAGAAATACTCAGTAATGAAGTAACAACATTCCAAAACATTTAACAAGGGCACAGTTCAACTCCACCTGTTACACTATAAAATATAATATAACCAATTTGTAGGAATTTAATGCGTCAGAGGTCAATAAATGAAAAAGGCGAGCGAGAGAGAGAGAGGGAGGGGCAAAACAGAAAGAGACAGAGAGATAGCAGAGCAGAAGGGAGCAGCAGAAGCTCAGAGCAGGTGGAGGATGGAGATGGTGTTGATATGGACGTTTCAGTAGAATACAGAGGTAAATGTGTCATGAAATTTGAGTAGCAAAAACCATCCACTTATAGGATTCCCATCATTTCTTTGTATGGTGTTATAAAATAGTCATATGTTATGTTCATTTATAATTATAGCTCTCATTTCTTTCTGTTAGTTATCTGTCTTTGATTCATTTATTTAGTTGTGGTCATTGAGAAGATTCAGGTTTGTTTGACCCACCGCAACATTTCTTTTAAATATTTGTTTGTATAAAACTGGCCCTTGTACTGTAAGTTGCATGAACCTTAGTGATTCCTGCAGAATGTGCAATCAACCACACTTATAGGTGTGCATGTGCAAGTAAATGCGTGTATGCAAATATGTCTTACCTCCTCACTGTACTTGCTGACGTATGAGTAGATCTCATTGAGAGCGCTGAGCATGTTGAACTCTGTGGAGTGGAGTCTGGCCTGTTCTGCCAAATAGGCATTCATGTCCTGGTCGCTAATGGCTGGCAGCCGGTTGATGTCAGCGTAGTACCTGAGGATGCAGGCGAGGGGCAACACTTGGCATCACTCACAGAGACTCACTGAGTGAGTGTAATAGCTCAACTGAGACATAAATTCTTTATATAGTCAGATTTTTGAGCTATATTATCACTTTCACTAACAATGCATGCCTGTTAACAGTCACTTGCAAAAGGCTTTCACAGAATCTGGTTAAGAAGTGTAGGCAAGAAGAAAGAGAATTATGAATCAATTTCCCCAAAGATCCCAGTTTTTATTGTAAGAGGATACAAAAAGGATGTGACAGAGTGGATCAGAATGGTGTATAAAGTGAGTGCATCAGCTCCTACCTCTCTACCCAGCTCTTGTAATTGGGGATATCTTTAGCGTAGAGCAGCTTATTGGATGGGGAGTCTTTGCCCAGGCGGTGCTCTGAAGTGGAGCAAGAATCCATAAAGGTCTGAGCTACTACAGACAGACAGGCGTCCGTGATGCTGCTCTTATGGATGTCAAACACAAACTGCGGGTTCTTGATCACGTTTACCCAGAAACGCAATGGAAGGCTGGAAGATGGAGACAAAGGGAATAAGTAAGAGACAAAAGACATTACTTCACTTGGTCAGTGAATTCTCTGAGATCAGGCAAGTTGAGCTTTACGAGACTAAAAGTAGATTTATTATGTGACATTAGAGCAGTTATGCCATTGTTTCAGAACCTACTGCATGTGATATTACATTTGTGTCTTTAAAAAAGGCCCTTACCAGTTGCTTTTCCATGTGTGACGTACGTCTGTGTCATGAATGCCATGTTTATCTGCCTGCTCATCCAGGAAGTCAAACATGTATTTGATGGCGAGGGGAAGACTGCTCCCTCGGTGAACTGTACTGAACAACGTCTCAAATAGATCGTCGACAAATTTTTGTAGTGTACCCTGGGAGGAGTAGAGTACACAGAGATTAGCCATTCATAGGCAACAAGAGACAACGCTTGACCCCAAAAAGGTAACTGAGAATGTGATCCAGACATGTTGACATGTAGAAATGCATGGGAGAATATTGATGTACCTTGGTAGCTAGCAGCCTGGTCAGATAAATCTCAGAGACCATCTTGCTACCGCGGTCACCTTCCTTCTGGTCTCCGTGTTCGTGGTTCTTCACCAGGTGCCACACCTTCACACCACTTTCTAGATCAGGGGTAATCATGGGAGCACGTGAACGGAGGCTGTCGGGACTGCCCGTGTAGCGGAATGAAGAGTCTGTCCAGGGAGGAAAAAAAAAAAATAGAAAGATACAGAATTGTCGGTAAGCCTAAATGACTGTGATTACAAAAGCTTCCCCTAGGTGCAGCATCATGTAAATTGAGCATACACTCGCACCTACAACAGCGCATACTCACACAAGCATACCTATACACACACAGCCTCTCACTCATTTACATCTCTCCTTTGTAACTCATTACAAAGCCAAATCTTCTGTGTTCCCCTCCTGCTCTAAGCCATGCTGTAAAGGAAATTGCAGTGGTGGATAATTTCACCGAACAGCAGAGTAATGAAAGGGAGGGGAAGTGGTGGTCCCTGGCGTCGCATTGATTAGTAGTGGCCCTCTTGAAACTAGAATCCTAGATGGCACACAAGATGGGTGAAAACAAGACCTTGCCACCCATTTGTCTTATTACATACAGTGTGCAGGGCAAAGGTATCTACAAAACGCTACATATTTATTCTCTGTTCCCTTCTTCTCTCTCTGTCATGAATTAGTTGATAATTGTTTGCTTTTTTTCCTTTTCTGCACTCATTCATTTTCTCTTCCTTTCCCCTCTTTATATAATCCCTGCCCCACTGACTGAAACATGTTTGTGTCTGGCTCCTCTTAAAAGCACTCATAATTGGCTCTTCCCTGCCACATTGTACCAACGCCATGTTGAAAACGTCACTGTCACACTCTAATCAATGCATCAAAAGATCCCTAATTTGTTAAGCACCGAAGCCACCCTCCTTCATCCATACATTCTCCTCATCTCTGCTCTCGTGTTCCTGCCTCCTTGCTCTTCACTCGGTCTGAATGATGCTGGTTTCAGTTTCCCTAATTAGTCGGCATCTACTCCTGGCAGTGGGCTCTCTAGAGATTCAGGATCTGAGGATCTCAGCGAGGATCTCTCTGACCTGGCTTCAAAGGCCGAGCTGAACAACAAAGCTTTTTGCTACGAATAAAGCCACTTACACCTTTCAAATAAGACCAACCTACGCCTCTGGAGTGGCCACTAGGGACCAGGGCCTGAGTAGGGGGAGTTAAATATATGTGCCTGTGTGCAGGGTGGATTGAGGTCCCAAATCCCATCTTAATCCAGTCACTGGTCTTTACTGCTCTGTTATTTCCTCGTCCCCTCCATCCTTCCGGCACCCTCAACCTTTTCCCAACTCCCCTAACACTAAGCTGCAACCCCTTCCCTCTTCCGCTGCAGCCCCCAGCTCCTGGACACAGCCGAGCAGTAGGGGAGTGTGTTCTGGCTGATTTTAAGGCTAGAGGGGGGTTGCCGGTGGTGTAAATTGAGTCAAGATGCTAAGTGTTGAACGTTAAATTGGTATGAATCCATCAGCAGGTGTCGGGGTGCAGCTGTGCCTGCTGTGCCAACCCATGATTGATGAGGGACGGGCACATGCCAGCAGAGCCTCTGCTTTCTATGCCGTGCACGTCCAACTCCAGTGCCTGAGCACTCGCACAGAAAAAAAAGTAAAGAGAAGAATGCCAGAGAGTACAGCCTCTCAGCAGCTCACTGCAATTTCATGACAGATTAAAATATCCCTTGTGACTAAGATATTTAAGAATAATTCCATCCATCCAAGTGTAAAACTCCAGAAGCATAGGGACAAAATAAGCTACAATATAACAACATAATGCAGACAAGGGTTCCTCCCTTTTGTTACACTGGTAGTTATACTTATACAGTAATGACTGAGTGCACTATAATCTTCCAAAGGTCATCATAAATAATCTTCATCAATTACGTTGCAAATGTCACTCCACATTGTTTCACAGCACATACACTGAGGATAAAGATCTTTTTTGACATGAAATATCCACAGGTATCCAGTCCTAAATAAGACTTGTAATTGCTTGGAGGCATAAGGATGCTGTTAGCTCTTTTTCTGCGTTAGGCAGTTTAAAGGCAGTGTTCACTTTCCTGATAATTGGCCATGCTCACTTATCTTTTTCTGTTTGTGTGAAGTATCATTCACACAGAATAATTAGCAATCACTAGTTGCCTGGTGCTGCTGTGTGTGTCTGGCATTGGACCAAATTTGGCATCCAGCAGCACAAACTGCAAGCACATCTGAAGTATGTGTCGTCTTTGCATGCTTGTGTTTTTAGGTACTGCATGACTGTATGCAGGTGTGGACGCAAGTGTGCGGCCAGCTGTGTCCTGCCCATTGTGTCCTGCACAGTATGCATCTTCATTAAAAACAATAAAATAATAACAATAAAACAATGGCTATATCTCTCATTCTCTTCTTTCTCTTTCTCTCTCTGTTCTTTCCATTCTTGTGCCATCCAACAGTGTTTGGACCTCAACTGTAAAGCAAACTGCAGCACACAGAGAAAAAAGGTTGCGAAAAAACCCTCTGCAGCAAAAAGAAGAGCAGCTCCAAACAGAGCTGACCATTGCTTCGGGGACTGTGGATTTGGCTTTGCATATCTGAAACAACTAATATAAAAAAACATTTTGATGTGTCTGTGAGGCAGCAGGGGCAACAAGATTACATTTGCATAGAATTAACTGTTGATTAACAGTCGAATACACCTGCAAATACATCCATAATTGCCTAATATATATGCTGAATGGCATTTTGCAATCAATGCAATCAATATCAAAGGCACAACAAGGGTATGAAAAGAGCAATCTGGTCTACTGACTCACCATATCTGCTGATGGAGGTGCGGGATATGCTGGCTGAGGAAGGGATGTTGTATGATGAGGTCTGTTTGGGCACCAAAGCCACAACGCAGCGGTCTGACACCTGTGTGAAGAGACACATGTGACATGAATCATAATGTTCTGGTGATATCCATATCTTAATTACAACAGAGCATGGGTGTTTATTCTAAAACTTTATTTTTCCTGAAAAATGTCTACGTTATAGTAAAGGGTAGACTACATGAGGACATGTAAGACCCTTAGTGAATAATTCCATAAGCAAAATATATCCCAAACTCCTACACAACCCATCCCTTCCTGTCATATCTGTGCTCCCTGCTGTTCTCTACCACAGCCCTGTGGCTTTTTTTCTTCAGCAGAGCAGAGTGCTGTGGCTGCATGATGGCTGTACTCAACATGACTGTCATTGTCATCCCCTTCACAAACATTAGAGACATGATGTAAGCTTTGGAGCTGGGATAAGATGCTAGGAGGGAGTGAAAGAGAGAGACAGGGACTAGAACGCTGAATGTCTCGTCTCATGTACACTTCACACCCTTAAAGAAAATGGGGTACGCAGGTATAATAATAGCATTAGAGCAGCACGGAGTCAGACTCAAAGAGAAAGACGACGAGAAGAGGCTGTGCAAAAGATGGTGTGTCATGAATAAGAGAGGTTCATCCTTTCCCCCTCTGTGGTTTATATTTACAAAGGGCTCTTGGCCCTGTGTGATGTGCTCCAGTCACTTCAGATAAGTTGAGAAAAACTGATGCAAACGACATTAGAAAGGATGGGTTTAAATTTAGTTTTTTAAGACACTTCTCAACAGAGATCTTTCATCAGTCTAAGAGTGTAATTAACTCATCATGAAATGGCAATTAAACCATAATTAATCTTTGAAATGCTAGTACTGTTAGTACACCAAAACACCACGTTTTAGAAAATTACAAAACAAAACTTGTGGTTGTTTTCTATAAGCCAAAACAACAAACAGCTTGTTGGCTGGCATTTACAGCCCACCCTGAGGAGGGATTTCTGCTTCAGACCCAGTGAAGAAAAACTGACGAGCCTCCAGTTGAGAAATAAACAAAAGGCAAATGCCAGGCTCCAAAAGGAATACCTCAAAGAATCTATAGAAAAACAGCACATTCTTCTTTTCATTTGCTTTAGCAGAAATGGGCTCTTTTCCATCCCTTGTTGGAACATAAGCTGGCGGATGTCGGGATGGACATTTACAGAGTTCCTGCTTGCCCTCTAGAGCTGGCCGCCTCTCATCCTCCCTCGGTCTCGTCCTCACCCCTCTCTTCCACTCTTTCCAGACTAATCTCGGCTGTGCTATTAGTTGGAGTTGCCATCTGGCCTCTACTGGCTACACTGGAGAGACACTTGAAACCGGGGATGAAATCTGGAGGAATCCTCTTAAAGACGCAGCTCTGGCGCTCTGGCCTCTTGGAGGGAAATGAAAAATGGTCTTCCTAACCCCCACCCCCCAACCACGACCGGCATCTTTAACACTTCTCTTTCCCACCTCACCTCCTTCTCATTTGTCTCTGCTTTCCTAAATCTAATTTCTACAGCCTCTCCATCCTATAGCCCCCTCTTGGCTGACAATGCACAGACCAACACTAATACACCAACAGCCTGGACTTCCGTGAAGTTTCCACTGCTATTCCTGTGATACATTTTCTCTGGGTAGCATGAAATAGCTTCTCTGTCCCCCCTTCCCTTTACGCCTCCCTCCATCTCTCTCTCTTTCTCTCTGCTTTTTATGGCTGACAGAGAGGCTACAGCAGAGATGGGTCCTTGTGATAGAGTAAATGATTGAAGGCGTGCAGATTCGCCCTTCAGGGATAATCCAGTGTGGGGCTGATAGTGGGCAGGTGTGATAAGGGCTGTGGGCCCTGCCTGTGATAAGACCTTCCATTAGACAGTGCAGAGCCGACCAGACAGCAGAGTGTGGTCAGCCCCTATCTTTCTTTTCTCAGGCCTCCCCACACAACCCACAGCCCTGGTCCTAGCCTGTTTTCCCTTGGCGTCCCATCTCTCCTGGACTCATGCCCTCAAATCATGATGCTTATCATACCTGTCGACTCTGCCCAGCAGCTTGGAAACACACAACCTGTGCATCTATTCGCTTCAAATGTGAGACGGGCCATTATGTGTGAATATAACTCCCCTGAGTGTGACAAGCAAGGAATCCTCTGAAGAGTTAAATGCCAATCTGTCAGTCTTTCTAATGGAATTTAAGTTGGGTTTTAATCAATGAAATGTGTCATTGAAGAATCAGTGTGAGTTTTTACAATACTACAGTTGTTGCTATTGGACATACGACTCAGAGTGCAGCAGCGGCGGCATAGGATTAATGAAATACGTCTGTCCCTTTCAATGGAAAACACTATTTGTTAAAATATTTACTCTTCCTGCTAAAAACCTTAATATTCCCACCTGTCCAAGATTTGTATTCGGGTGTACAATGGCGACCAGCGAGCCAAGACAGCCACACCATTAGATTAATGAACAGATAGCAATGTAGTAGTATCCGTTGTGTCTGGGGCTGTTGAAAATAGCCCAAAATGCCCCAAGTGATGTCTGCAAGGTGGGTAACAGGATCTAGCTGGCAGGCTCTCCTGGTGTGGTCATCAGTGTCTGCTCTCCCTGTTCTTTCACCGCAGAGAGGACAGACAGAGGTCACCAGGCAGCAGGGGATGGAAGTTTCCAAACTGACTTTACTTTTTATTTTGACGCAGTCTCACCCAAAGTGAAAGAGGGAGAAGTCCGCCCTTTACTGTCACTTATCTGCACATTAGGAACGATATTCCAGACAAAACACACACTGCCCATGTGTCCCCACAAATGGATGTGGTAAACAAATATTAATATGCTGGAAAAGCCACAGTCCACCTGTCATAAATCAACACTTTGTCAAACATCATCAATGTAATTACTCACACAGTGCCTCGGTGAATACGGCGTGGGCCTGTTTGCAATTTGAATCATCATAAATAACCTAAGCAGTCTGACAACTTCAGTTCATGATAATGTCCTGTTTATGAGAATTGTTAATGCTGCCCTCTCTCCACAGTGAGTCGAGTCTGTAAGATGTCTGATTCGTGTGGCTGTGGAGCTCCTTGGGAAGAAGGTGTGATCAAACGCTTTCCTTTGACAGGGTGGAAGATTAAACAACAAAAAGATCCAAATCAGCAATCAGCCAAAAACTCATCTCACAATCTCACAATAAATCTTTTATCTCAACTCCTGTGTTTGTCTGCGTGTAAGCATGTGCAATGTGGGTTTATGCAGTACAGTATGCGTGTGTGTGCACATGCATTGTGTGCATGTTTGAGTGTGCTTCTATCTTCCTCTATCTTTATCTATGCAAGAAAGACTGTAAAAAAAATACGGAAATAGAGAAAGTGGAGTGGGAGGATGGGAGTTTAGTTCCCTGTGAATGCTAAGGTGCTGAATAAAGAGTGGTGCACACATTTTAAATGTGTGCATTTATGTTTTTAATTTTGGTGCAGCAGGGAGCTGGGAAGGTGTGCATTTCCATATCCAGGTTATGTAAACCATTATTTCCCATGTGGCAAGGTAAATAGCCAATGGGGTTTCTTGGGATGCTGTGAGCCCTATGAATATTAATGCCTCTGTCTGGTCCCTGTGTCTCTGCTACGGGAGAATTAGCAAAGACTCAAGGTGATGCTCGGTCTCACTCTGCATATTTCAGACCCCCTTTCAATATTTCCTCTTTACCTCTTCCCATTTTTTTCTATAAGCTTTTCCCTTACTCTGGGGCCTAATGAGCTGTGCTCCCTTGTTGTGATAGGCAGCCAGATGTGCTGTTGCAGCTGCCAATGCAATGGCATGGTGTGTAGGGCAAACACACACACGGAGAGGCCATTGCCAGCTCATCAAAACAGTAACGATGCGCAAGTGTCTATGTTGTTCCATCCTACCACCAAATGCCCTATTCCTTCATGCTCCTTCTCTTTCTCCCTCCCTTTCTCTTCCTCTCTCTTCCCCACGTTGCCCTGCAGCCCGCCGGCATGTCCTCTGAAGCTGCAGTGCCGGGCCTTACGTTCTGCGCGGGGACCCTTAGATCCGTGATCAATAGCAGTCCTTAGATCTGCTATTGAGCGAGCGAATAAGTGAATTGGCCACACGCGTGTTACTGCGTGCCTCGTAGCATCTCCCTTGGCTAACGATGGCGGACAGACTGTGACGCAAAGAATTGCAACAAACAACAGAGGAGCCCATTATGGTGTGGAAGCAAACATACTGCACCGCTTCATCAAGGATTAAAGCACTGCAGAGGCCGGAGAAGAAGAGGTACTCAGACCAAGAGAGGAAGAAAGGGAGAATGGGGGAAATGAAGGCAAAAAGAGTGCTCACTGCCTGTCAGTGGGCGAGAAGAAAAAAAATGATGGGAAAATGTAAACAAGACAAAAATGTTAAGAGAAAATTTGAGAAAGTGGAGCTGACGAAGGTGAGGACAGAAAGGGGGGTGACAATGGAGGGAAGACAAAGGGGAAAGAAGCTGCATGGTGCCAAGTCCTGTGTGAAGGACACTATGATGTGTCCCTTCTTCTAATGACTCCTACATCTGTTAAATTATTCTGCTTGCTCTGCTGGGGCAGGAGTTCAGATTGACCCCCCAGTGTGAGGGCTTGAGCCTCGCCAGACCTCGTCCCCATTTTCTGCTTCTAGATGGAGCTGCATCTCTTGGCCCCACGGTCCCGATCTCCAACCCCAGCCACAGCTGCATCTCAGCGCCAGTCTCTGCTCTTGACCAGGTAGCCCAGAATCGAGCCTCATGCAGCCTTTAAGCAGATGGTCCCCCTTGGCTGACTAATGAGAGCTGGCTGAGCATGCGCTGCGAAAGATTCATGACCTGGGGAGATGGCTGCCTTCTCGTTCTGCCTCGCCGGTTTCTTCTTTATTCCTTTTATTCCTCTTTATTATTTCTCTCTGGCTTTCTCTCAGCCCCTGTAGGACTTCTTTTTTTCATTTACAACTTGAACAGATAAATTCCCCTAAAAAATGCAGAACTCCTCTTGTTCTCAGTTTTCCTCCTCTTTGGCTCACTACTTTCCTCTCTGTTAAACAGGGAGCAACAGGTTAGCATGCACGTGCCCTAAACTTGTGGGGTGTGAATCGAGGTTCTGCATGTGAAGAGACAGAAGCCGGCAATCACAGCAGGACTAATTGTTGCCGCCATAGAAGTCAATGGGGCAGACAAACAGAGAAAGAGAGAGATGCTATCCTCCTGACTGGAGCAGCTTCATCTCTCCAGGGAGGAGGGAGGAGTGTCGGGTGAGATGCTGAGGGTTCATCTCTCCTGCCACCTGTACAGTAATTGTCCTCTATTCTGTCTCATGGATTACGCCAGGCAAGGGCATGCAAATGAGGAGCTGAAAATTGGCTGCCTAAAAGTCAAGAGCAGGAAACATCAAAGTTTGGCAAGGTATGTGGTACAATTTCCATAATAAAAAGCCGCAGCAGAAATTGAACTGAAATGAGCCTTTTCTTGATAAAAAAAGGTGACGTTTGAGAGTTAATTAAGGAAAACATTATACGAAAGCCTCTGTGTATATTTACCTGGTAGTGCATGAGAGTGTTGAGTCTCTTCCAGTCATTTTCTATCTTGGTGGTGATGTCTTCATCCTGCAACACCACACGAGCCATTCGCCCCTGGCGCCACTCTGAGGACACCAACACACACACACACACACACACACACACACACACACACACACACTGAATTATACACATCTGCCTATGTAAACTATACATTGTAGTGAGCCACAAAGAATGTCTTTTGTCTTGGTTTCAGTGGAGAGGTTTGGTGATATGAAAACCACCATAAGTTCAAGACGCACATCGGCTTTGAATTAACGCGTGGGTAAAGCGTAATATTTTGGCTTGTGCTTCATGCCTTTTAATTCCTTCAGCAGCAGCTACCTTGCATGGCCATTGTGTCATTGTGCTAAAATAACCACAACTTCCTTATGACACAAACCAGACTCTTAAAACATCTCTTTTTCAACCCTCATTTGCCTTTCAGGCGGTGGAACGTCAACCTACATGACTCCCATAGAGAGGTCTCTTCACATATTACCCAAATGAGTAGATATCAGCCGGCGTTCTTGTGCGACTCTCTGCATGTGTACTCCTCTCGTGGACTTGGATTGACACGCATCTTAATTAAACATTACACACGAACAATTTCAAGATATATATGCAGGCAGGCTGCGCGCTTTAATTGGTACTTGTGTCGTGGAAATGGCGTGCTATTAGCATACGCAGCAGTCGACCCGTCAGGGTCAGAAAGAAGAGACAAGTAGAGCAGACAAGAAAGGAGGAAAAAGCAAACTATGAGAAAATCACCTCCTTTCAAGAGAAATAAAATGGGAAGCACGGGGGAAACAGGTGGAGGCTATAAGCAGTGCTGGTGGAGGGCAGTGGCTGACGGCTCGTTGTAGGGTAATGAAATGATAATAAGGGTGTTGACGGGGAAGTGGACAGCCATTGTGGCTCTCATGCTGGGAGTGATCATTGATTTTCTCCTCTGTTGACTGGGTTTTATTACTTTGTGCCTCTGCCAGGTGACCACATGATATCCCTGCCTGGCACAACATCCTCCCGAAACCGTCTAAACTATGCTCTACAGAAAAAAAAACAAAAAACAAAAAACACACAAAAGTACACATCCAGTGACATCCAGTCACAAGTCACACATCCAGATACACACGGACTCTGACACAGATGCACAGACTCATTTATTTTCAAGGCATCGGTGAAAGGGTGAGAAATGGACAGAAGAGAGGGGACAGTGGACGGACAGAGAGCCATATTGTGGAGAGATGGACGACGTGCTGATTTGCAGCAAACAGAGGGGGGCTTTTGTTCTCTCCGCCCATGTGAAGTGAGAGAAAATGAGAGGGAAATGGGAGGCAAGGTACGAACAGGCGGGGATGGAAGTGGCAGACTGCGTGGGAGTGGAGCCCGGCATGAGGCTGGCGAGCCCGTCTGTCAGCTCTTACCTGGGTCAGCCAGACAGCCACGTCACAGATGCAAAAAACACACACACACACACACACACATAAAAGACATGCACACTTCTCAATCTCGATCTACTGTGTCTTATTGGCACTACCAGGCAGCGAAAGCAGCCAGACGGAGGGATGCACCACACACTGTCAGTCAGTTTGATAGAAGGCCTGGCAGCAGCACATTGAGGCTGGCTGGCTGGTTGGGCTGCTGGAACACAGCTTTTATCACACTAATGCACTGATAATCTGTACACATGGGTAGGTTTTCTCTCACTGATACATTAATCTGTGGGTGTGAAGGGCTTTACACCTGCCAACTGCATCTGTGAGTGTCTGGATTGTGTGTGTGTGCATGTGGGTGCATGTTTGTGCCATACCGAGATCCATGTCGACAGCACGTGGCCGCTGAGAATAGGGCATGTTCTTGTAAACAGCGTCTAGTATCTTCTCCTTCACTTGGGTGATGGTGTCACAGTTCAGCACCTTTACTGGAATCTCAGGACTGTTTTCATTGTCTGGGTTCACACAGTTGAGGATCTGGATTGTACAGATGGAGAGAATAGGAGAGAGAATAAGACAGAAAAATCACAGAAGGAAATGAGGGAGAAGAGGAAGAGGCTGGAGGTGTCCTGTTACTGCCTGGACTTGGGTCCAGCTTGAGGCTTCGCCCTCATTAGAGTCTCCTTGGAGCATGGCAGGAGCTTTGAGAAACCATTTCCGCTCTCGCTGGCAACCCAAAATCTAATTTCACACCTTCGGCGGGACACCAATTTCCAGCTCTGCCGGGGTATTAGCACGTAATGAGCCAAATTCCCAGTCGGAGCAATCAGAGCATTGTCATGTCACATGCTGTCTGTGTGAGTGTGTTTTTCTGTGAGTGCATGTGTGTATGTGTAGAGGGGGCTGTTTGGTGTGTTCCAATCTCCACAGCCACCTACCCTGATGTTGGACCAACATTGGAGCCTGTGGGATCATTAGTAAATTTTCTTCCCATACAGGAAGGAAGAAACCCAACACAGCAGACACAGCTATGCCATCTTAAAAATGGTTTGTGGTGAAAAAATAAATACAAAAAAGTTAAGTTAAGAAACTGTATGTGTGCATGTTGTAATTTCTCCTGATCCTCTATCATGGCAAACAAATGAGTGTGGGCTTTTGTGTCTGTGTGTGTATCTCAGCTTGGCAGCATTTTAACTAAAAGCAAGCAATTTTTGAGTCAAGAACTGCCTGTACTGTACAGTATGTGTGTTATGGTTCTACCCGTGTGTTTGTGTATGTCTGCAAGCCTCTGTGCAAACTTCTTGTGTGCCTCGTGAAGTGTGACGTACCAGGGTTTTGTACTCGATCTGCTGGCGGATGAGCTTGTCTTCACTCAGGGAGTAGCGGGCCTCTCCAGTGATAGCGTCGATGGGCCCCTTTTCCATCTGCTGCTTGATGGCGCAGTACAGCATGAACAGAGGCTCTCCAGCACACTCCTGCGAGCACACATGCAGACAGACAAACCCACAGATTCACACATGAGAGAACATCACAGCATAAACACAAAGAAATCAATAGACTGAAAACACCTACAGTCCACATACTGTAAATATCTGATAACTTGCAATCACACTTTTAATTTAGAAACTTTATTAATAACATACACAGATTTATATGTGTACGTGTAAACGCATACACATACAAACACACACTACATGTGTTGCTTGGTGTACTAACCTTGAGGAATTTGTGAAGGAGGAAGGCAAACCAGTTTGTAAGCATCTTCTCTGCAACCGACTCAGTTCTGAAATTACATCGAAAAACAACAATGTAACTCTATTATTTCTCTTGGTATTCCAAAACCTTTAGATAAAAGAAGAGTTCCATAATTCATGAGGTTATGTGCAAGACTTCAGGGAGGTTATCTTGGCATCCTGGGTGGCTGCACCCTGCCGTTGGTTTTGCTCGTGTATTGCCTGCAACAGTGTGGTCACAGTGAGTGAGCAGAACAGAACAGAGCAGAGCAGAGCAGAGACAGGGCATCTGTGTGTGCATGGTTTTTCTGTGTGTGCACACGATAAAAAGAGTGTGTGATTGAGTATGCATGGATGTGAGTGTGTGCGAATGAGCGTGTGTGTGTGTGTGTGTGTGTGTGCGTATTCATGTGTGGTTGAACACAGCGGGACATCAGCAGCTGTGACAAGCCTCAGCTGTTGAGAGAGACGAGTGCTGTCACAGCCAGGTAACGCCTGATCACAGCCAAAACGATCTCCTCTCCTCTCATTTCCTCTCTTCTTCCTCCCCTACCTCCTCTGCCCTCCCAGTCAATCACCCATGGAGGTACAGCTTGCTGCTGGGCTTGATTGGGCATGAAAACACACAAGTGTGCAATGACCTCTCGACTATTTCTACCACAGAGCACACGAGAGGACTGTGTATACTCTTTTATAATTCCTGCTCATGTCTTCCTCTGAATGCCAGACAAACATCGCCCCCTCTGCCTCATTAGCACCATCATGGAACATAGAGAAACAGAAGTTAGACTTAAAAAAAAAGACAGAATACCAAACAGCCAGGTGGGAATGGTTAACGAGCATGAAGCACAGATGAAAGGGTTAGTTCTGTGCAGCTCATGTGGACAAGCACCTGAGGTGAATAGCAACAACAAGCTCCCACCTCATCTTGTAAAAACGCTTCTGCCCTGCTCTTTCGCCTTGTCCGTTTGACTACTGCACAAGCCTGCATGCAGACGGAATTAAAAATGCTGCCTGAAAAACACCAATACCAAACTACTTTGGATTGGAAATGGATTTTTCCACCAGCCAGCTTTTGGTCCACACCATTACTCCCACTAACATATCTGCTACACACACTAATCACAAGTTAAGATGCCATGGTAAAGGGCCCCATAGACTGCACTGCAGTTTGCAAGAGTGTGACAGCTTGTGATTGTCACCTGGCCGCGAATGATCACTCCCCGTCAGCTTGTACACGAGCGTTGCCAATTTAAATGGCAATGCATTGAAAAAAAAAAATGACCCTCTTAATGTAGCAGGAAATTACTGTGATTACTCTGGTGTATATGATGGAGGAGCCTTACAGCGCACTGTGCTGAACTGGGGATTAGCAGGAATCGAAGCAGCCAGGTATTAAAGACAAGCTAGAAGGCTTCCGTCTCCTCAGAGCTAAATAGTGCTTGGGATGATTATACCTATTCAGGCTCTGAATGGACCTAAAGGGAGATTATGACTATTATGGAGATAATTGCGCTAAGTCGTGTTTGAGGGCTATAAGCAAGAGTCTGGGACCGAAGCAGAAGTCCCAGAAGGATTGTCTGAACCAGGGGAGGTTACAACAGCTAACATTTTAGTCACTGAGACAAGAAGAAGTGTCAGTCATTCTCCCTGTCTCATTAAACTGAGATAAAGTGAGACTTCTTCTCTCTCTCTCTTTCGCTTTCAGGTACAAATAGAGAACTTTCCTACAGTTGCAGGACAGTGGAGCAGAGGTTATATTTTGTTTCGAACGATGTGTGGCTGAGTTGTGATTTTGTCTCCCACGCCCGGAGGCAACTTCTCTGTGAATGCTGACTGCCGGCCAGTATATTGGCAGTTCGTTGAGAGGATGGAGAGCTGGGTGACAGCCTATTTGAAGTGTGATGTGCCAGCGGCGGAGGGGGGGAGTGGGGGATGTAGATTAGTTCACCCAGTTTCAGCTACAGGATGATAAACATTGCTGAAAAGCTGAAAGCTGAGGAAGTGCACGCTCTTGTGCATGTGTGACCGCATCCTCTTCTTGGCACACACACAACGTCTATGATTCTCCCCTCTTTGTCATTCTGACATATACAAACACACAGGTGACGGTATACATACATAAAGAAAGAAAGACACACATACTGGATTCACAAGCTCAACCTTGCAATGCTGCACAACAAAAAGTCTTCATTCGAAAACATAATACTGCGAGTGTCTGAGGCTGTATTTTCACGCCGAATAAACCTAAATATATTGTGGATTTTTTGGACAATACCCCAAATCCCTCTGTAATTGCCCTCCTTCCACTGCGAGAATTCACCTCTCTTTGCCTCCCCCCTCCCAATGCTTACCATGCGCCCCTCCCAGCTTGTATGAGACTTGAGTGTGTTAGAAGTTAATGGAACCTATTAAGCATTTTAATAAGCTCAGCAAGTCCCAAAGAAGGAAGTCAAATAAAGCCTTTTTTTGTGGGGGCTGTGCTGACTCCCCCTTAATATCTCTCCTTTTGAATGT
>NTHP01000022.1:22961-75461 GCA_003416845.1 Oplegnathus fasciatus
GGGGGGGGGGGGACTCACTTTGTTCTCCTCCTTCTCCTTTCCTTCTTGTCCTCCTCCTCATCTGCCTCCACTTCCTTCTTTCTATTAATTGAGTTTCATTAATGAACATCAGGATTTCATTATCCCACATAGTGTTTAAGAGGGGCTCGCATCCCCCCATCTCCGGTCTGCTAATGGCAGCTAGGGTGGAGGGGGGGCTATATTAGCTGGCTGTGGAATGTCTTTCAATGAAACTAATGCCAAACACAATACTCGCTCTCTTAATAACGCTGTACTCCATTGCTCTGCATGGGCGGAAATCTCATTACAAAAATGCTGAGGAGAAAAATAATGCAAGATTGAAAAGTCTCAAGGTGATAGAAGCAATGTTCTGTGATTCCATTAAAAGAACATTATAAAGAAGAGAAAGAGACTGGGTAAAGAGGGTGGCTATGGCAAAACTTAAGAAGAAGATAGACAGAATAGAGAATAGAGTTTACTGTGGAAAAGAAGTGGCTGGCTATTCTAAACCGTTCTGGTGGGGTTCATCAAACACCAGAAGAATTTCAGTAATAATGGACCGGCAGAAAGAAAGGGCAATGCTGTGAAATGACAACAGACATGAGGACTCTATTGGGAAGTTTGAGATGAGCACTGGAGAGGTAGAGCACTGAGCGAAAGTGAGTGCAAGAACATATTTCACTAATGTAGCAAAATACAATCCAAACACCATGAGGAACAGCATCAGTTCCACTTAGTGCGCTGGAGAGTGAGGAAATCAAACACATTGTCGAAGCTTAGATATTGCTTTCAAAAAGCTTTTAGGAGAATGTAGGCGTCTGCAAGCTAAAATCTTTATCCTTATCAAGACAAAGAAAGCGGAAAGCATCTCAAATCTTTAAATACCAAAGAGACCAGAGCTTCTTTGAAAAACACGCCTCAGAAGAACATGAGTGCACCCTTCAAACGTGAATTCCAGGAACTTAACTGACTGGGGATATTATATCTCTCCTACATAAAGGCAAGATGCTGTACATGCTATAATTTGTTTTCACTGGACTGGTATGATGGATGGCGAAATGGGATCTAGCATTTCGCTGAGCATAATAGGAAAAGACTACAACATAACATACACACACTGCCCTCTGGCATTCAAACACATCAAGCCCACCATTATACTAAGCCAATGACATGAGCTAATGCCTTCTGCATTTGTTGCATTCTCAGTAACTATTATGCGGTTAACTACGTCCTCAAATAAATGACAATGGTTTATTTTCCATCCTGCTTAATCTGCCAAGAGGCTTTTCACATGCATTCGTTTTCCATGATATACCACTTCAGCCCATTCAACTTCTCTCAGGAAAGGGACAGAAATTCAAATCAATGGAAATTTCATGAAGCGTTTCTGTGAAATGCATATTTATGACCGACTGTAAGCATATTAAGGGCTACGAAGTCAAATCTACTGTCAGCAAACGTACCAATCAGATCGTGGCAGACACTTAACATAAGTGAAGAAGAGGGATGTTGCCAGCCATTTTATTCAGTCTACCTTTAGCCCTGCAAAGTAGGTGAGAGAGCCACATTCCTCATTGCTTTTTATCAAAAATCTGAAATTATTAGAGCCATATCTATAGTTAGGACTCTATGTTACGCTAAGAGTGTAGTGACTGTAGAGTGATATAAGTTAATCTAATTTTATCATTCCCAATAAAATATAGATAGTACATCAGCAATTAAGCACTCAAATATGAAAAGAATGCTATCAGGAGATTATCTGCCCATGAGAGAGACAGAGTATGTGTGAGAGGAATACAGAAAAAAGGCATGTTGAAGGCGCATAGAGATGGTGAGAGGCAGGCGGAGACGCAGTGTTAATGTTAATCAGAGAACAAGTTTACATGCAGCATCTTCAGTGTGCTGCCCACGTAACTTGGAAATTTCTCAGCGGAAAGCATTCAGAACCTCCATTTAATTTGCTGAATTAATATGTTTATTAGTTGTTTAACTGTGATTCCATCGTTGAATCCCACTCCTCCACTGCTGTTCCACATTCTCAACCTCTCCCTTCATTTTTCCTTTCATCTTGCCTCTTGTCCTCCCTTTTTCCCTCTGTGCTGCGGCCAGTGATGGCATGGTACTCCATCTTCACACCGGAGCTCACTGCAGAGAACGGGGCTCAATAATTAAGCGCGCCTTGCTTTGCTGGAACAACCACATCGTACCACACTACTGCTGTGCCTTAGCTTCCCTCTGCACCATGTGCACATACTGTACCTACACTCTCTTATATGCACTTACACTACATAGCACACATACTCTGAATACTACTTAATGTAAAGCTTTAAAGGTACGCTGTTTTCAATGGTTAAGTTCTAAGATCTAGGTTCTAATCCTAATCTTGTGTCTTTAAAGGATAAGTCTGGTAATTTTCTGTATGTTTATTCCCATAAAATCCCTAAAAGGCCCAAACTAACAATTAATGTGCCCTACTAACAGGTATAGCCTGTGTAGCCAAAGCCTGATATAGCTTATTCCTCTGTGCCGTAGACCTCCATCACTGACCCAAAACCATTAAAACTATACAAATGAGCCTCATTATGATGAACATGGGCACAGTAGTTTATATAGATCTGACCCCCAAATACACCGTCCTGCTGCTGTAAATACTCACAAGAGCACCAAATCTGCTGCTGAAAGTAGCCTAACAAATAGACTATTTGCTCCTGCTCTTTGAGAAACGCTTGCTAAAAACAACAGTGCCCAGCTGTTTTAGGAAGTTCTTTAGTCTTTTAAAAGAAATGAAAGTATATGTTTGTGATCTGTTTTTGAAGATTTACATCTTCAGTACTGTAAGAACAAATGGGTTTGGGGCTGAGTGCCACAGACAGCCTGGGGAGGTTGGAAAATACTGAGAGACGAACTAATGCTCTGTTGGTTTTGGTCTTTCCATGGCTTTCGTTGACAGTAACAGATATATAGAACACCACCAGCTTTATCCTGTAATAAACAAACATTTGCATCCATTGTGCACGTTAAACTTTGATTAATATGCAGGTCACTGAGGAAACATGAGGATAACACGCTAAAACGCCACGACAGATGGAACTATTTTTGTTTCTCCGTCTGTAACGCTTGTGTGATTGTGGTTTTCTCTTAAAAGGTCGAGCATGCTCGCTTGCGGACATATTCCCCTCTAGAGAAAAGCATTCAATGACAGCTGAGCGGCGAGAGAAGCAAAGCTCTTTCAACCCACTGTAATATAAATGAGAACAGGAAGTAGGTTGGATGACCTGGAGATTCTTCCTATATGTTGGCTCTCTCCTGTAGCCATGTAAACTTGGCCCAGGGAGTGTAAGCTCACTAATAATTCATTTAGAACAACATTCTTAGTAACCCCTAATTCTACTAATCTACTGGAAGCACACTAGATTTCAATATAGACAACGCAGCTTTAGTCATTGCACCAGTATACTAGGAGAGTGTATTCTAACACACACAAACACACGCACACAGATACATTTGGATACCATAAAAACATCACAAGGATCTGTTTGCATGCTGCTAATTCATTAATACCAGAAAACAGAGGGGGTCTTAGGCAATATAATAGCAAGCATTTCACTATCCTATTATATATGATAATGGCCTGAGGAGAGCAGACAGACAAGACAACTGAACGCGAAAATGGCAACAAAGCACAGCTGAGCAGCCTCACTCTACGTCCTGCACAAACACAATTACTGCTTAGAGACGTGCTCAATTTGACTATCATCACAGACATGTTCGTGTGTACGTTTGCGCGCCTGTGTGTTTGTGTGTGTGTGTGTGTGTGAGTCAGCTAGCTGGCTTGACGGTCGGCTTTTCTCTAAATAGGCGATAGGGAAGACAACAACAGCAAAGAGCCATGTCAAATCGATAATCCCTTAAATTCTTCCGAAAAATGGGGAGTAAAATGTAAAAACTATAGGGCATTTAGCCCTCCGGGCTGCAATGGCAGGACCCAAGGATTACATACCACTGTGTTCCTAATAAGAGAGGATAATGAAAACTTAGAGGTGACGTGGGGCCCTGCTGTCATGTGAAATAACAGCTTAATCCAGGTCCATTTGATGCTGTGTCGCTTTAGTCCACTTCTCTGTCTTTCAACCTCTTTCTCTGTTTGCTTGTCTTTTCTGTCTGGCAGTTATTTACTCTGACTATAAATGTGGCTTTTTCAAATACAGACACTAAAGGAACATTAACATCAGAATGAAGGTGTTGTTTGAAAGTATAGCAGCTGCCTGCTCTCACTGTCTCTGCTTATTAGTCATGTAAACATAATCAAAGTCATGGGCAGAGCTGTCAGGCTTTCAGAAAGCCTATTCACAGGACTGCGCTTTGTACATTCTGTACCTTTTGAGCTTGAGTATTGTTTGTCAGTCCTTTAACCTGTTTCTATACCTACAGAGCCACCAAAGCAGTTGAGGACACATGGGCAAGGACTTGGCAGGTGTTTAAAGTTTTAGCACATCACCCCAACTCCCCCGGAAAACAATGTACACTGGAGACACAGAGGGGAAAAAAAAAAGTTAAGCTGAACCGCTTCTGAATGTTTTATAAAGGAGCCCGAGCCTGGAGGATAAGTGAGACTGACATTGGCATTGAGAGAGGGCAGGGGAGAGACAGAGCGCGAGAGCGAATACGGAATTATGCATAGAATTCAGAGGTTTCTCATGATGTGAAGAGTGCATAGCGTTTATGTCAGCATACTGTAGATGTACTGTAGCACTCATTACGAGCCTTATTCTGTGAAGCGTCTACACAGGAACACAGGGGAAAATCAGAATGCATCCACCATACATACACACAGCTCTAAATCAACCCCCATCCATCTGTCTATATGTATCAACATCCTCCTACAGCCTTGCACTTCTTTACACGTTTTTAAATGAGGACTGTGTTTTCCGGCACCAGCTGAAGAAGTCCTCATATTACTACAGGACATTATCACCATGTTTGTCTTAACATGCGCCATGTTACCTGCGCAGCAGCAGTTTCGGGTGATTCTTGCTCTCCAGGTTGCGGTCGATGAGGTCCGACAGGAGGTGTTTAAGGACGTCGGTGGCGTACTCCAGTCGCCCCTGCAGGGCCGTCATGATAAGTGAGGCCACGTTGCCGCGATCCCTCATGGAGAAAGAGCGCTGCATTTCCAGCGTTCGGATGAAGGTGAGCAGGAACACTTTGTTGTTGATGAGCTGCCCAAACAGCTTCAGGGCCTTCTCCACATTCTGCTGGCCATTCCCCGACACCTGGACAGAAGAGGGAGGGAGAACAATGTGTGTTACAGTAGTATGTTTCCAGCACTAATTTGAATAATAAATATCCAGTAATAATTTGAATAGAAACAAGCTGAATAACTTTTGAAAAGTTGCTCCTCAACTTTCATCTTGACCTTGTCTCACACAAAATAGCACCAAAAGCCTCACTCATGTTTCACTCCAGGCAGACAGAAGTTCCCACTCATTCTGAGTAACTGAGAAGATCTTAATCAATTATTGACCGAGGTCTGTTAAAAAGCATTGTACCCTGAGTTAGCTGCCATTTCATTTTCAAGTCAAATGTCAAATAACTTGTCAGGGTAAGACAATCCCAAAGTGACTAAAAACTCACTTTCTTTGTATTTGTATTGAGTCACAGTTTTTCAAAAGCTTGGATATCTAGAAGAACCAGTCACACAAAATGCTTAGCTTATGCAGCTTACTGAACATCACTGCACTAAGAAGTGAACAGACATTGCCTTTTGACCTCTACTGTACTGTATAGGGCTAGTCTGATCTGAACCACGACCCCTCTACCTAACCAGGCCTGGTAAACCAATCCCATCCGGCATCACACACAATCTACAAATAAAATGGTGGACTTCTTTCATGATGAATTTCTTTATCCCTGATTGTTTCATCCTCTGGACCCCACTCTGTGCGTTCCGCATAAAATAAACTCATTTCCTTGCACTACTCTGGCCCCATGAAGAAGAGCGAAAAGTGATAACCAGCCAGTTTTTCCCCCAATGGAGGAACCCACAGTCCTGCCTGAGGATTGGGAATTACTCAGTTCATTACCCCTCATACTGCAGCCACTGGTGGATGAAATAGCCATGTGCTGGGACCCTGTTTTCCATGAGGGAGCTTGCATGTGAGGTGTATAGACGTGTGTGGATGCTGCTCAGCATGATTGGCTAATGTGTGTATGTGCGTGAGACCAGAGGGTAGAAAGGATAAGTGGCACACTGGTATCCTTTTCCCCTCAAGCACTTCACTGCTTATGGAGGTTACCCAGCAGGGAGAGTGGTAAGGGCAGACACACTCTACCACTCTCTCCCTATCTCTCTTTTTACCTTAGTTTGACTTTCTCTTGCCCTTCCTTACAACATTTGCTTATATGTCTCAGTCATCTTCTTTCCAATCTCTCCCTCTCTTTCTTGCTCTCTGTCTGTCTCTCGTTACCTCCAGTTCTCTGAGGACAGGATGATCCTCTATGCCGGGGAAGAGGACCCTCATAGCGTATGTCCTGTAGTCCAGATGGGGGATACCGGCTCTGTCCAGGTCACTGGTCAGCTCATTGATGTCTGTCTGCAGCTCGGCAAAGGCTGGGCGAGAAGGAAAACAAGAAAGAGAGACCAGTTGGAGGGAATACTTGAGCACATGCAGCACAAGAATGAAAAAGTTCTTTAATCCCCAAGGACCAAATACGTGAATCCTTCTCATCTTCATGGTGTTTACTACCGTTATGAAGCAGCTGACAGTTAAAGCCCAAGATAGTCTTCACGTCAGAGAAACTCAATATTTCACATCTCTCCCTTAAAAAACACAGACCTCGCACTCTCTCTCTCTCTCCCAAATGCATACACCTCCCTTTCTCACTCATTTTTATCAGTAAATTGGCTGTAGCTAAGGCCCCAAAGAGTGTGTGTCATCTCAGTGTGAGGCTGCAGGTGAGCACTAGTTAATTGGCTCCATCCTGACTGACTCCTGTTAAGGCCCACGGCTCTGTTGCTCTGCTTCGCCGCCCTTGGGGAGGCTCCCTGTCTGTAGCCTATCACAGGAGCAGCAGCAGTCCCCTAACCCCCTCCTCAAAACTCTGGAATCTCCAACCAGTCTTAGCCCTCACCTCCTGGCCGCTGGCCCCCGATGACTCCTGGGTTTACACACCAACACATGGGCTCACAGGCACACATGGAGTGTATATACTCATAAGGAGGAACCCAGGTACCCATCTAAATCCACCCCACGGGGCAGTACACTCCTGGCCACTGCTAATGGTTAAAACATTAATCTTCTCCTTTCCCAAGGCTGCCTGTGTGTGACTGATTCCCCCTGTTTGCCTGCTCTGTCTATCTGCAAGCCTGTCTGTCTATCTGTCTGTCATTTGACCATGCTGGAAGTTTGCTGCAATAGGTTTTTTTTTCACTGCATAATAACACTGGGAGAGCTGATCAGGGGTGCCTGGAGGGGATAAATAATAAGGTCCTCTCTGGCTGATGAAATCCCCTAAACACTGTCAAACATAAACCTCACTTTTGCCATCACAGTGATTAGCTATAATAACCCCGATGATGACATCAGGGGCCAACCAGCAGTGTTTATTTGAAAGAAGTCATATAAAACTCTTGGTGAACTGCTGTTTGGAGTGGTAGCTGGAGGTCAGCCTGAGGTTATCTGTGGTACTCCCACTGGGTGGAAGGTCAAAGGTCAGATGGACTACTGTGCCCTCTCTTAACCCTGAGCCACAAGGGAGGAGTGTGTTTCAAAGCAGCTGTGTGTTACATACTGTAGCAGTGACATGGACAATTGAACTCGGGATGAAACGCTTAGCGGCATTCATTGTTCACTTTTGTGGGGCGAAAACAGACACACATGCAAACACATACACAACTACACTACACAACTACAGGTATGAAGACACACACAGCGCTCAAAAAGATAAATGTGGAATTACCCCTCCAGTTAAGTCTGGAATAAAATGTAATAAGCATAATGTGTCCCTTGCTGGGAGGAGGTTGGGGTTACTCTAATGAGAAGCTCTGTATTCATGTGTCAGTTTGTGTGCTAGGCTGTATCCAGCATGCAAACTAGAAAGCAGGAAGAACTGCAAGAATAACCATGACAAGACGGGTCATATGCAGGGCTAGCTGACTTAATCTATGTGTGTGTGATAGATAACCAGGGTGACTCACTGACCCAGATTTGGAGAAATTTTCACTGCATTATTTAACACACACAGAACACCAGTAATTTACTTACTGTACAAAACGCACAAATACACATTTATGCCTGTTACATGATTACAGTCTGCACAAGTGAAATGCATCCACCCGCCCCATTTAACTATATGAGTGACAGAGCAGCCTCTAAAATTACTGGCTGTAAATGGGATATTCCACCAAAGTATAACCAAAGTAGACCCATAATCACCCATAATCACACTCACTCTACAATCTGAAGTCTAACAGTAGGCTACTACAAAGCGCCGCACTTGGTCTGCCTGCTGACTACACTATTCTAGTACTAACCCTCTTTGCACTCTAGGGCAACTCGTGACTCCAGGTTGTCCATTTGCATCTGCAAGCGCTTCAGGGTGAGGTCATTTTCACGTGACTTTCGCTTGTAGGCGATGAGGACAAGGATGACGATGATGAGGAGGAGGCCTCCACCGGCGGCGATGCTGACGATGGCTGGAAGGGTCAGCAGGCTGTCAGACATGATGTGGACCGCACCGGGAGAGACGTGGAGACCACCTACCTGAACCTGTGGCGAGACACAAACACACAAAATCATAATTAATCAGTACAGTTTAGAAGATCCAAAAAACTAAAACACAGCGGGAAGACGCATAATTTCCTAATATTCCAACAAAACCCAATCACTGGTCTTGAGATCTATATCACATGGTAACTGATGCACAGCGATGCATAAGCCAAGTCTCAGAAATGCTGGCAAAACATAGGTAAATACTGTCTGCCGAAAATGATACTGAGTGCAAACACATGCGGCCACCTACACGCTGACGTTGAGAGGGAAATAGTCCGGGGCTTGCACTCAATAAGCGAGCAGGCAACTAAAAATAATTGCAGTGGATTCTGGCAGAACCTTTTGACAGCTAGAGCACACTCATGCTGCTCTCCCTTTGACCTCTTTCCTTCAGCTGAATGAACAATGAAGAGAGCACGAATAATGGAGTTTAGAGGCCAACTATTATGAAGAAGAAATCACAAATACGGAGATAGACGGAAACAGAGTGGGAGAGAAAGTTCGGAAGATAGACACTAACAAACACACAAACACAGACAGACCATTACCCATACTGACCATGACTTTGTATTGCCCGGTGAGGTTGGGCGGCTCACACAGCAGCTGGCTCTCAGACACAGTCACAGAGCAGGGAGTCTCTCCTATCAGCACAGTGTAGTTAAGCTTCACCCCTCCTGACGCTGGGGGAACCAGGTTTCTGCCCTGTGGGCACATGGAGATGGACAGCGGGGTGCAAAATTAGGAGGAAAAACTCAATGAAGATCACACAATTTAAAAAAACCCCCAGAGAGCTGAGAGAGATGTCCCCTAAATACACTGTAAATTAGATCCCTAGGTTTGGACACAGCTGCAGCCAAATGTGACTACATACTGAGATCAAACAAAGAGATATATTTAACAGTAACAGTAAGAGGGACCAGCTGGCAATCAGGACGGAAAAATAAATTATATTCCACAATGAAGTCTTTCAGTTACAAGACGTCTTAAAACCAAATAATGAGAGGAAAACAAATCACATACATTACATATATATAGCTGATGTTGATATCCTGAGAAAGTAACAATGATTGAGCAAGAAGAGGAGTCAAGGTCTAGCCTAAGGACACTGTGATAAGTATACTGTTTGGGTTGACCTGGTGTTCTGCAGATTTAAATGCATACTAATCTGTATTCGTTGTACCTTGAGAATGATGGGTGAGCCTGGTTTTTGCTCCAGGACACCAGAGGTGCTGAGGGGCTCAAAGTAAGGGTTTGGGTAGTAGAGGAGGTTGGTGTTGTTGTAGACCAGCAGCGCTTGGACGTTGTTGAAGATGAACCCGAACTCATCTGCGTGCTTCACCGTGTCCAAACCTGGATGGTACTCTGCCATCAGGGAGGGAGCAAAGCAGCTCATACTGGTGGTGTTCAATACTTTACACACCTAGAGAGAATGAATAAAGACAGGGGAAAAAATGTGTTAAGGAGAAAATCCACTTTTTGATATGCTATTGGGGATGTGTTGCACTCAGTCTACACATCATGCTATGATAGCCTGAGCACCCTGAAATGAAACAAGAAATGTGATTCAGTCATCCAGGATAAACACAGACAGTTCAGCCAGCTAAGGTGTTTGGTTTTCTTTTTCTCTGGCTCCAAAATAAAACACACACAACACAAAAGTTTCAAGCTGATCTGTTGTAAAGCCTTCTGTTTGTTATAACCTAAAAGTGTAATCTGAACTGAAACACATTGGTATCAACATGGACCCTGCAAGGAGCTCTGCAGCCTAATAATTGGCCTATAAAATACTCATTCTTTTCAGAGAAAAGGATTTATTGTCTGTCATTAAATCCATCTTTATTGGAGAGGAAGCCTCCATAAAATCGAAAATAAATTGCTGCTGCTGCTTCACTGAAAAACACTGGAGGACAACAACCACAAAGGATGGAGGCATTGCTCCTCTATCTCCTCAGGTAGAGGTTGAGCTATGGCTCTTTTATTACTTCTATCCAGTTTTCCCAGATGAGAGACCCGTCTTCCATCCATCCTCCCCAGCTCAGCTCTAGAGGGAAGGGGAGAGAGGATTGATTGCTGCACAGCACTCTGCTCAGAGAGGTTTTTATCTCCTTTCACTCCCTCCCAGCTCTCTCTCAGGGGAAGAAACTTAATTAGAGGTAAATATCATCAAAGCTGGTGAACGCTAGCGACTACCACGCCTCCTACCTGTTGTCTGCTGCTCGGGAGCAAGCCAGAGAGATCGATGCAAACTCATTCTGTGGAGGCTACACCAATTGTATTTTGCCAGCATGGTGTAAGGCGAGCTGCGGGAGTGCGACTGTAGAGGTGGAAGGAGGGACTGGTCTCCCTATTTACTTTGCTCTTGGATATAGACTATAGAGTGCTTTCTCCATGTAGAGCATTGAACCTAAATGTGAAAATCAATTCTGATTCAAGAACTTGGGTTACTGTGTGTATGACTTTAGGTTGCAACTAACGTGTATCTTAATCAGCGATTAATCTGCTGATTATTAATATTATTGTTATTTTCTCAATTAACCAATTTATTGCTTGGCCTACTAAATGTCCGAAAATACTTAAAATGTCTGTTACAATTTCCTAAAGCCAAGGGTGACATGTTTTGTCCACAGTCCAAAACCCAAAGATTATAATTATTATTATTTTATTCAATCAAAATACTGGCTGGAAGTCAGCGAAAGTTTGCGAAATCCGGGCTTACGGGTGAAAGAAACACGATTCCGACATTACAACTGTCACAGCAACATATACAGCTCTACCAGTCTGTAGCTGCACTACAAGGCCTGAATGCTCTGTAGTAGCTTTCCCTGGTCTTCTGACATTTTCCTTTAGGATTCCCACTTTACAAGCTACAGTAGCAGCGCATGACAAGAGCGAGAAGATAAGCCCTTTTAAAAATAGATAGCACAACCAGATAGGACGCCTGACATACTTTCACCAAGTTTAGGCTCTGTGAACGCATGAGTGTTACTTCACTGTAAGCCAGAAGTAACTAACAGAATTTGAACAGTGTTGTTCTAAAAATCCGATACCCACATATAAAAGCCATACATACTCATACAACGATAACATTGTTGTTTGTAGTATAACAATGACCCAATGCTTTGTAGGAAAGATAGTGAATGATTAATTAATAAATGAGTAATGTTTCCCATAATGTATATACAGCAATCAGGAATAAATCATAGGAATTCCTTTTACCCACTCGTACAGTATGTTCTCCAGATTAGTATATGCAAATTAAAAGGGTTAATGGATAAAAGAGTTCAAGTTAAGTTTGATATGTGGTGCTTTCTTACTGTTGGCATGGTGACATGTTATATAGACAGGCCCAGATGCTCCGGCAGCATCCTCGTGACTGTCACGTTGGAACAGCGAGGCATTTGCAAGTCAACTACAGCTCTGACTACCATCTGCTCTGCCGGAGATGGATACTGTGGGTTTTTTTTTTTTTTTTTTTTCCTACACTGTCCTCACTTTCTCTCCACTTACTCTCTCTTTTTTTCTACTTAAATAAATCCTTTCCTTCGCCGAATCCTGTCAGAATAGAAAACTGCTGCTATCATGTAGGATGTTTTTCAGGCTGTGTGGCAGTGAGTGTGACGTGTGTAAATCCAAAACGATGAGCGAGTAAATGGTGATGGGTAAATGGGGCATTGTGGGATTTGATAAAGAAAATGGGGTATTTGGGTTCCTCCGTGGGTGTGGCAATAAATGGCTATATTTCAGAACTCCATAACACCTTTGCATGACTTCTGTCAATAGATTGATATTAGGTACATTTTATTAATGTATAGTGCATTCTGTTTACACTATAAAAGGCTTCATAAGGATTACTGGATTTGGACAAATACTCTAGTTATTTATTTTGCTCTCTATCTATCTCTATCTCTTTTCTGTACAGTATATTGCCAAATACAGAGTATACAAGAGTACGCCCATTCCTTTCAGCCATGTGGAGAAAGAAGCTACACATTGTTCAGCATTGATAAAGTGAATTGAGGTCAACAGATAGAGAAAATAATTGGAATCTTGGCCTCATCTGTCTTCTTTCTCTAGTGTTGGACAGAGCCAGGGTGTTTTAAGGCAGTAACACTCCAACCCCTCTGGCTGAATACATTACCATGATCTACTGTGCTGCTACAGCCCACTCAACCATTCAAAGGTCTCTGGCCAAGGTAGTAGAGAGAGAGACAGAGGGAATGAGTGAGTGAGAGAGAGAGGGAGAGAGGAATGAGGGATTAGATGGACTGGCTGTGGAGATGTGCGTAGGAGAAATGCGAAGGGTCGTCGAGTCAGAGGTCATCTGGAGACTAACATTCGATAGCTAGTCACTGGCTGTTCCGCTGTTCCTGTACTTTGTTACTCCTACACTGTGTCTATTTTCTTGCCTGCCTGCCTGCTGGTCCAACCAAGTGCTAATACTGGCATTAATTCTAACTTCAGCTCTGATCCATCCATAAAGGATCTGTGTGGTATTTAAGCTAGTGCAAAGCCAGAACCAGTAGTTTAATTTTCTCTCTAAGATGTCTGCCACGCTGGAAGTGAAAAATCATCTGCTGGATGTCTCGTGATAAGGGTGTGACTGAATACCGAAGCTACACGACAGACATGTCAAAGAGGAAACAGTGGTGGTAGCCCTCTTTACTGTGGACATTCAAGATGCCATGATGATTCAATGAGCCACTCATGATGCTGATACTGTTGAGATGTATGGAATTGTAAGATGCATGCACACAGCTTACAATACAAAATCATTCTGGACATGTAAACCTCAAGCTCCGAGTGTCCACTGTCATTGCTTATAGTAATGGTCGGTGCCTCAAGTGCTCAGTGTACCAGACAATCAGCCTGATTGGCCTAGACTTGATAGGAGCCTGGCACACCCATGCAGAATGCTTTCTGTGATCAGCAGCAGCTGCAAATGCACCTGATGTGCCAAGCCTGACACACAGCCCAGGCGTCTTAAGTGTGGCAAATACGGTAGATGAAATCTTTCTGGGACAGCGAAATGTTCTGGAGCTGGAAAATAACCCTTTTAGCTCTAATCAAGATTATGATAAATGTTTCAGTTGTGAATCCGGTGACAGATACAGAGCATTTCACAAAGAAAATTGTCCTTTTTTTCTCTCCCGGTTTCTTTGTGAATCCGTGCAGGTGACACAAGGGAGGGAGAGAAGAGAAGCAATTTAGTGGGAGACAGGTGATCATTTGAAGGCTGGCTGACAGACAGCAGCTCTTATTGCTATAGGCTGCTCTGCTGTTTGCCTTCCTCCAGTGACAAAAGGGGAGAGGGGTAGATGGGTGAAGATGGGATGAAGGATGGGTAATTGTAACCTTAGCATTTAATAGAAATTCATTCTCTGCGGCTGTGGGGCCAATCAAGACAGTGACACGGGCTTCTTTTGCGAGGCGCTAGGTGGGGAGTTGGAAGAGACGAGGCAAGGCGGAGATGAACAACTCTCTTTCAAAGCCTCGGAAACTGACAAATGAAACAGCACGGCACCCACACACATGAGTCAAATCCCATTTCGCCAGGTCTCCGGGAGTCTCTCACTCATCAAGTGTTTTTTCTCTTCTCTAAACATAAAACAGCACAGATCTGTCTTTTACTTGTAATCACTGTGGTTTCATAACTCACAAAGGTCTTTTAGGGAAACTGTGTCCTTACGTGAGGAAACACTGTAGCACAAAAAGCCCAGGGCAGAGTTATGATTTTTAGTAAAAGAACATTCACTAAGCAAGTCAGACACTTAAGGCCAATTTTAGACTACTAATGTCAGGGACGGGAAGTTGGAAGTTGGAGAGGGAGGAGGCATGTTGGGACAAATCTGTGTAGAATTCTACAAGTGAGACATGGCGTTGAGGTCTGTTTTGTGTATGCATGCATGTGTACTAACCTGTCCTGACGTTCGATAAATGAGGCATGAGATTTCGGTGGCTACAGTATATACACGAGTGTAATGTTTGAGACCGTTTACAGTATGTGTGTTTCTCAGTTTTACAGTAAACATGTGTATATAGCATGTGAATGAGTGTGTATGTGCAGTGGGTATTTGTCAAGTTGTCTGATGTATTTTTGCAAGATAGAGCCCTCACCATACATTAGAGCAGTGGCTCATAGGTGAAGATCAGGACATGGGGTCATTAGATAAATACAGATAAATAACTCTAACTCCTCCTGTGAAGCATCCATAACTGGCTGCTGGTGTATAAAAAGATAATGAATGACAATTTTATAAAACACAGTTGTAATTATATAAAATGTGTATTCACTGGAGAAGTTATTATTGTTGACAAATACTGTACATTAATAAACATATTCATACATGCTTACAACTATATTATAATGTGTTATAAATATTTATTAAATGTTTATATACTGCTTAGAAATGCCAAATGGAGTTATGTGTTAAAAATTATTCAAATAAAATAGTCTTCAGTTTAGCTACTGAAAACACAGAGACATGCACCTTGTGAGGGGCCACAAGTAGAAGTATTAGTGCATGTTTTTGTGTTGTGTTAGTACAGTGTGCGTGCATGGAGAGCAGCAGTGGGCGCAGAGCACTGTTCTTTTACTTATTCTCCTCCCCAACCCCTCTCACCATCTATCCTTCCTCCTCCCCTTTAGTCCATTCATCTGCCCTCCCCACCTTTCCCCAGACCATGGAGAGGAAATCCCATCCTCTTAATTAAACAAAGAGCCCCAGGACAGGGGCTCAAATGCAATTTGTAACGATTTCCCGCAGCCTAGACTTTGATTATACAAGGGCTCTTTATGCTGACCAAAGACTTCTGACCACAGTTAATCTTCCATTGAAACCCATTACCAGTCTCCTTGCCCCCGATCATGCACACCTCCAACATTCCCCCCACTGACCCACCCACACCCCTTTTCTCAAACTCTACTGTCCTCCAGCCAGCTCAATAAGGATGAAAAGTATCTTTATATACTTTGAAGACCTTATTTTTCATCAAACAAGTGAAAATGTTGTTCGGGATGACTAGTGAGACAATAAAATATAACAGGGCTTAGCAGGTGGGGGCTGGGGTGTGGAGCTGAAATTTAGCCTGAAGAAGATTTTGGGTAAACTCTTAATTAAATACTGCATGCAGACCACTCTCACTGCCAGCTGCATTATTCAGATACTCGTTGGAGTGCTTGAGACGACTGGGTTCAAGCGGAAGTTAGGGAAGCGTAGAAAGCTGGAAGGGCTGTTAGGAGAGATAGTACTTTTTTTTACCCAAGCTAAACACCACTTAGCTTGCTTGTATAGCAGTATTTGGTGAGTCAAGCAGGACCTAGTTAGTGTACATTTTCCAGCATGTGTATGTAGTACATGCATTCAGGGAGTACATACTGTACTAGCTCTATGGTTAAAACAGTATAGCGGTTCTTACATTGACAGACTCTCGGCCAGCGTATTTGACTCGGATCCTGGGCTCCTGAACCACGTCCAGATTGGTCCCTGTCACCATCAGGGGGGTATGGCCACTGAAGAAGACACAATTTATTCCACAGGTTTAAATACTCATGTTTGTCAAATGCCTTCTCATTCCTCTGTCTTAAAATTCAAGAGGAAAGAAAGAAAGAGAGAAAGACAGTAGTACAAACAGGAAAATAAATAAAGTAAGAGAGAAAAAACTGAAAGAAACAAAGTAATTCAAAGGCAATTCTAGACCAAACTTTCTAACCCTGATGTACCTCTTCAGAATCGGTTGAAAATAAGCGCATCAAACTGGCTTTCATCCTCAGTTTCTTTTGGGAGATAATAGCCTTTGGAGTGGGGGATGATTAGAGATGCTTTTTAACTGACTTCACTGGTAACAATCAACTGGTGCAGATTTGGGTTTGAAATACCAAGGCAGCTCGAGCATATAAGGATGCAGTGGCGGTCCTGGGCTTCGTAAGACAGCAGCACAAACAAAGCACGCAAACAAAGCAGGAGGGAAACTGCTGGATGTGCGGCTCTCCCTGCAGCTGTTTGGGTTGTTGTTGATGTTTGTTGTTTTTTGTTGTTGCGCCCGTCAATGTGGCGTGCTGAATAAAGATGCCAGCCAGGAGTTGTTGCAATAATAAATGTCAGATGGGTTTGTGCTAATAAGCTGTGGGTTCACTGTAACACTGTGGATAGTGAGTCACTATAGATGGACCTTGTGCTGTCTATAGGCTCGTTAAATTATTATCAGCTACTGTGGAGATAAGGCTCACACTGACCATTCCAACTCTTTCTCTGTCTAAATAGAGTATCTATCTATCTATCTATCTATCTATCTATCTATCTATCTATCTGTCTATCTATCTACCTTTCCTATATACAAAGACTAGACAAAAAAAGCAAAGAAATATGACCAATATGATGCCCTTCCCTGTCTCCCTTCATTTCCTCCCTCTGTGCCATCACACTTCTGCTGCAGTGTCCCCGACACTCCGTCTCTAAGCCCAAGCCATCTGCTGTGGACTCACACCTCTGATAGCACATTGTTCTACAAAGCCTCTATTTCATCTTCATCCCTCTCTTCCTTTTAATTAGTAATGTATAGTGTATGTGTATCTATCTGCCAAAGACGCTCAACAGATGGATCAACATTGAATTTAATAGGAGAATCTCAGTCTTAACAGTGCCCATCCTCTCCAATCTGTGAGCTGTGGCACTTCTATCAGATCCAGACTAATTGGAAGAGAACCGAACAGTAATTGAAAGTGCAATATTGACTTGTGTCTGCTTATTGCCACTGGTCTGGACTGGCTGGCTCTAAAGCGCTGGGTGGGGGGGTTGGATCCTTAGTTTGGGTGACAGAAGCTCAAGATTGGTTGGTGACGATGAGGATAAAATAACATCTCATATGTACACTCTCTGGAGTGTAAATGGTGCATCCTATTAGACAAACGTTATGACTTTACCTTGCAATGCTCCAGTCTGGTTCAATGCGCTGGACAGTTGGGTCTTCTATGTACTCGAAGGTGAGGCTCTCCCTGATTTGGGCGTGGTCCACACTCACACTGATCTGCACCGGGCCGACCCCAGACAGGGAGGGGGCAGAGTAGCACACTATTTCCGTCATGGTCCGTCTACAAGTGATGCATAATAGGAATCGTTTAAATCTGTATCAAATAGAGGAACAGAAAGTATCTGCATGTTTTGAAAAGTCAAGCTAAGGATCCTTAATGCACGATTTGTTCCATTACTATATTCTCTGAACATATAGCTTCTATTTAGATGAGCAAAAAACACCACCACCAACAGCAGAATATATTATGCATTTTTTTCTGCATGGAAGACATTTGTAATACAAACACGTAAACATGGACAGTTTTTTCTGAGTTGTCAGACATTTCTAAGACTTGTGATCCCTCTGATCCGGCCACGAATACACACACTGGTGCATGACATAGAAGTCTACAGCCACACAAACTAACACACAAACAGTACCTCCAACACTGTCATATGTGCTTCTGTGCTTTCCCCTCCCTCACCATGTTTCCACGTTCTACCTGCCCACCCCCTGAATTTGTCCCAATTCATTAGCAGCGGAGAGCTGGTAGTAGAACGGCCCCCCATCCTCCTTTCCCTCCCATGCCAGGAATACAGAGGAGAAACACAAACCAGTAATTAGCCCCATATCTCATTAAAGCTGGCTTGACTCCTCAACCTTACAACATTACAGTCAGACTACCGTGGCAGGGCTTCGATGCCTACAGGAGTGGAAAGTAGAAGGAGGTCGTGTGGGAGCAACTAAGAGAGGGAAGGAGGGATGGTTGGAGTGAGATGGAAGGAAACTGTGAGGGCGAGAGACAAGAGAATAAAAAAAAAAAGAAGGGGAGTGAGAACAGATGAACAAATTGATAGAAAGATGACTATGAGAAGAGTTGGAGGAGGGGGGTGGATGAAAAAGAAGAAAGATCCATAGGAGCACCAGGTTTTCTGGAAGCTATTATTACAGGGTTTGATGCAGTAGGTCATCAAAACCTTATTAAGATTTACATAAGTTTCTGACAGAGGGAGAGAGAGAGAGAGGCTTTCCCCAGGGGGATTTCTCAGTAATACCAAGGGAAAAAAAATACAAGAAAGCCATGAAATATAGCTGCTTATTTAATGGGAATAATCCACATCATCTTGGGAACAAGAGTCCTTGTTTTTTTTCTTTTTTCATTTGCTCACAGCATGCTATATATCTAACATTTTCTGACTGTGATGTATGTAGCAGCTGCAAAAAGTTGTAGAAACACTGAGTCCAAGAATTGTGATATACAATCTGTATATATATAAAATGAAAATGTTGCAGGTGTTCCTAAATGCAAATGCAAAAAATACTTTCATACATATTAGGGATATATAGATGTTAGGAAAAAGTGCCAGCATGACAGAAAACAAAGACAAATGGACTATGAAATGTTGCTGTTGCTTTTCACTTTTTTGCTTTTACACCTTTTGAATCACTTAATGTAGGTGACAATTTTCAACAGTCATAGTGAGTGGATCAGTTTCACTTCCTAATATCCACATTATACTATAATGTTGGACCTGCAAACTGTGAAATTCAAATTTGTGCCTTTCATTTGCACTTCACATTTCCACCTCGTCTTAATGTGCAAGTACAATAAAAACGCCTTTCTCCATCATAAGTCTGTGTTAAACAAAAGCCCGATCATGCACGCTGTTTTAGCATATTAAACTTTATGGGCTACTAATAGCACTTTTATGGTGCAAATGGGTGCGAGAGGAAAGTCTCACCCAAAGAACTCGCACGTCTGGTTTCCAAACTGCACGTTGACACTGCTGCCGGCGCCAAGGTTTTCTCCCATTATGGTCACTTTCGTGCCCCCAGACTCTGGACCTCTGCTAGGGGACAGACCTGTGATTGTGGGAGTCTACAAAACAGAGAGATGCAGAGAAAGAGAAGTTTAGGGAGAGCGTGAGAGCAAATTAAGGGTAGAGGGAAGGAGCAGAAAGAAAGGACAAAGCAAGACACCGAAAGGCAGACAAGATAAAAAGGGCAGCATCTCTGTGGTACCTCTTGAAACCTAAGTGTATTATCACAGATCCCCAGCAAATTACAGTTATTCATATTGCCAGGCCGATGGCAGTGGAGTGCAGCGCTGGTGGGAGAAAAGAGGATAAAACCAGGAGCTCTTAGAGTCCCTGAGAGATCCTCCTCTTGTGTGTCGTGCATTGCTGGGTTGTGTCTGAGTGAAGCTTTTTAAAGACAGTCTGAAAATAACTAGTGTTTACAGCTGCAGGCAGCGAGCCCGCCGTCACACAGACAGATGGAGAAATATCCAAGCAGACAGCCTGTCATACAGAGGAAACACACATGCAGCAGTACACACATACACAGACACACACATTTACACAGACAAGCTCACACACCTCTATGTGCACAAACATAAAACAACAATTTAAAAACAACTAAATGCACACTCATGTCATTTACGCTGCCCCTTTGCCAAGTGCTCAAGTATTGCCGGCTGAAAAAGACGGTCACATAGGGAGTATGTCTTGTCGGGGAAATTGAAGAACGCTTTTTTTCTTTTAGGTGGTCTGCAATACAAGGGAATTGCAAGCGGTGCCAATTCTAGGCTCTGTGAAGTAATCTTCGAGGAATTCCACTACTTCCCAGAGTAGCAGCTGCAACACTGGTGAGAAAAAGTAGCCGAGGATTCACTACAGAGCCAAGACAAAACTCAAAAGTGTCAGCTAAGTGTGACTTCCAGGATACAGGCTAACGCAGGTACTCTGAAAACAACAGTAGTAATTACTGGCTGCTGTTAATTGTTAAGGGAGTGCTAATTGTGAAGGTGTGAGAGAGCGCAAATGGAAAAGTAGATTATCTGTTAGCTGCAGGCTGGGCAGACAGCTAATGACAGACACAGGGAAATGAGTGCGGGTGAACGTGTGAGAATGGGGAGTTGATAATGTTTACCTACCGAGTGGAGCGCTCCTTTCCATTTTAGCAAGGTGTTTGTTCATTTGTCTTTCTTTCTTTCCCTCTCTCTTATGACCCTGCCCATCCAATCCGATCACATTTGATCTACTATTTCCATTTCCCACTTTGTATGAGCTATTGCTTACAGAATTTTAACAATGCCTAAAACACTGCAAGAGCGCTCAGTACAGTATACAATACAATACAATTATACCACACAAATACCTCCGAGAAATCCTAGAATATATCATCATTACCACAAAGGAGTAGAGTTGCGAGGAGCGAGCCCTGAGTTCTGGTCTGCACTCTCCAACACACAGCTGGACTGGACCGGGTCTACTGTCAGCAGGAGCAGGATCCATCTCACATACAATCCTACAAAAGACACAAAATAATTCATTAAAATCCATGTACATAATAAAGACAAGTTTTATCAAAAGCAAAAATACTCACAGCTATTTGTTTATTTAAATTTCAGCTGGACTGGAGAGAATTCAATCTTTCTTAGAAATGAGTTAAAGCTCAGAAGTTGTCTATATGTTTAAATGCTTGAGCGAATTTGGGAGAAACTAATCAAAACACTTCTCTGCTTGATATCGATTTATCTTCCACTCTAAATGCAATCTTCTTTCGTTGTCTCACTCATTTCATTACGGGACACATCCAGAGATCGACCAGGACCCCCTCGATGACAGTCTTTAAATGAGGCCAGTGCTCCTCCTCCCTTGCCACTCCAACACACCCGATCTGAGTGATGTAAATTTCCCACCAACAACCAGGCCCCCGACAGCACTGGTGCTGTGCCAGTGTGGTAGGTCTAATGTAAATCACACAGCAGGATCAATACAGCTTTACCATACCATGTGATCAGGTGTCACCCAGCGCTGCAGGTGACTAGATCAAATGACATAATAAAACGAGGACGTCTATTGATCGGTGGTGCCAGGGAGTAATAAAGTACAAGAAGCAATCACAGTGCGGAAAGAAAGACAGAATATGTGGTGAGGCGGATGGCAGGGGCAGGCAGGAGTGGAGCAGATGAAGCAGAGCAGACGTATTATTTCTCCAGCGCTGATCATCTGAATTATAACAAATGACTCTTGGAGCTTTGTTGGATGAACTATGTGGAAGAGAGTGGAGAATTTACTCATTGACAGAACTGATATTTTCTTCTCACCAGGCCTCAGAGAAACAGAGACTTACTCGCTTCCACACCTGACGGCCTACTATACTGGTCCTTTGTGAGGCTGCATATTTATGGAAATATGTTTGGCTTTTCAAAACTGAACATTCAATTGTATCTTCTCGGTCTCCATCAGGAGGCCTGCTCTTTCTGTAAAACCTGAGGGTTACTTTTAAACTGAATTCTTACTAATGAGGGCTCAATTTGGCCACTAAAGAAATGCTGCAGAGTAGCATCAGCCTTCAGAAAAGTGTACTTTCTGACTGTTGAAAAACACAAAAGTTGAGACTTTTTCTTCAAAGCAGGAGTGGCTTTCACACACTTCTCTGAAGTGGTAACATAAAAGACACATAAATATGTATGCTTTTTTCTTTTTTGTCCGATCCAGTCCAGTCCACCATAGGAAGCCTGGTGACTGAATTAAGACTTGAAACAAACAGCAACAGTCACATGAGGACATGCATATAATGAACCTGGAGCCAATACGACCCCAAAAGGCACTGAACAAAAGTCCAGCTCAGAACATCCTCATGAAGACTCCAACTCCTTCGAAGTTAGACTGAAGGGTCATAGGTTAGTTTTTTAATTTCGCTCAGTCTATTTTTTTACACGCCATATAAATGAATTCCCTAGCTTGTCCCCAATTGGATTAAAGTGCTGTCAGATCAGTGCGCTGCTGACAAATTGTCCCCTACAGCGAAGTGGCACATTGTGAATTTTAATTACAACTGCCCAGTAAAGAGCTATGAACCAGAGACATACTGTACGTCACCCACACTATTCATGAGCGGTTAAATCTTTCATATACCTCCAAAAGTGGGAAACATCCTGGTTTAATCATTGAAATAACCGGTAAGTTAGTAGAAATTGTACGTGAGTATACAGCACTGTATGTGTGTGACATATGGACTGTAACAGTACTTTAAGACAGAAAGTATGTGAGTTACAGCAATGGCGCAGTGCTGAGCTGTTCTCTTTCTGAGGGCAGAAGTAGGCCAAGGAAAGAATTAGGGTTAAAGGCTCCTCTGAGAGCCATGACTGTGATAGCCTGTGTGTGTGTGTGTGTGTGTGTGCGTAAGTGTATGTGTGTCAACTGTGCCTCAGTACGCCGCTATACATTTAAAACTTTACACTATTCTCTAACTGACTCCAAGTCAGTGGAGGGAGGAGAATTTCACAGTAACTGAAAGACAGGCTGATTTTTTATCAGCATTTGTTATCCCTAAAAAACTCTCAAAAGATTGCTATTTATTTCTATAGGAATATGTGATGTCCGTGGTACTGAGTAATGAGTTTACAGTGGCCATGTTGTACTAGATTTTCATATATAGATATTTACCCCCTCATAACATATTGATTTTCCATGGTTTAATTATTTAATCTATAGTAGCTGCATAATGAGTATTAAATAATGAGTATATCCTTCAAACATTATTATAGGACTAGATTTTTCCATAAAGAACTGCATTTCCTCCACAAACGTAGCTCAATACCCAAAGGCAATCCAACCTAATCCTAAACCAAATACGTAAACATATATTTAGGGTAAAGCATTTTAGCAGTATGTGAGCACATCCTTGCCTTTGCCTTGCGAGGTCTGCATCACCTGGGGAGGTTAAACAACCATTAGGCACTGGGTTTCTTACTCTACACACGTCTGTGTGTCTCGCCGAGGGGGAGATGGGCAAGTTGTGAAGCATGAGCAACATTTCATTAGTTCAGGGTGAACGGGACAGGCTTTAACGTGATGTATGCACAGCATGGGACAATTAGGGAAGTAAACACAAGTAAACACACACAGCTGTTATGGGATTGTTGCTGACGAGATGAGCTACAGAGAGACAACTGGGCTAGTGTGCTGCAGGGGGAGAACAGCAATGTCAGGGCCAGACTGTCTGGACCTGCTCCAGTCTTCATTAAGGCAGAGATGGTGGGGAAAGCAGCTTTTTGTCACAATACACATATATTGATCAGAGTTTGTTTGCTGTTACACCCTATACATAATGCATCAAAACCCCAGTCTAGATGCACAGTATTACGAGTGTTAATAGCTGATCTAATGCATGTTTCTGATCTTATAGCTTTGTACTGCATTTCCTAACAGGAGATTTGTCAAGCAAATTGTGTTGTTTACAAACTGGGAAAATTAATAATACTTAAAATTGTTCCGTGCTGCGTTGTGAACAATATATGGCAAACCTTTCCCAACTGCTTTCACTTAACTTGAAGGAAGAATTAAGTCTTCAAATAATACAAGTATTTCTAAAAATCTGCATTAATCGAATTGTGTGTAGTTTTCAATCAGCTTATGACTAATAACAATAGTTTTAAAATAATAATACTAGTGCTTGTCCTGTTTGTGCGACTTACTGCTCAGCAATGATGTAGCCATCCTCTACAGGGGTGCACCTCACCCCTGCCACCTCCACATTGCCCACCATGTCCGAGAAGGCCAGACCAAGGTTTGTGCCATGGATGGTCACCCGTGTGCCTCCCTCTGGAGGTCCAGCCACTGGGGTCACCTACAGGACATAAAAAAAAGTCAAAGTCAGGGAGAAACTTGTATATGCTTTTGGTGAAAAGTGACATTAAAAGATGTTCTTCCCATTTTTAAATCATAAATGGGCACAGGTTTCCATGGATGCTCAAGGGTAAATATGCTCTTACGGTCCAGGTGGCTGTAAAAGCAATTACAAGCACTCCTACGCCTGCATCCAAAGAATGTCAGAACATGCCATGAGTCATTGTGCCATGAGCATGCTCTAATCACAACACTAGCTACTGGCACATGTTTTGTTGAACTCCATGTCTAAATACAGCATCAAATCCATACACACACAATCACACATGAAGACCACACTTTTATTCTTCTTCTACAAGTCCTTCCTATAAACTATGGTCCTAAGTCCAATAAATTTCGTAATTTAAAAAAATTGGGATGGATTATTAACATTCTGGATAGGCGCCTGCTCAGAATCTGCTGCTGTTGCCATGGATGATAAATCTAACAAGGGGCCATATTAATGCTTAGTGCGGACCACCTACTCATAAAATACAATATGGCTGCCCAGCATGACCTTGGCACAGGGTGGCACACTGCCTTCTGTGCTGCAGAGCCCTGTTGAGGCTCCGACCTGGCCATCATCCAGCCCTTTAAACAGGAGAGGAGAACAGGAGGAGGAGGAAAAAGGAGTGAGAGCAGGGAGAGAGAAAAAAGAGGAAAGAGATAAAGAAAGACCAAGAGAGTAGACTAATACTGTTCAGTGAACAGGGAAGCAAAAGGAGATAGAGGAGACTAAGAAAGAGGAGGGCAGTGGGGATGAGACGACTGTCACTTCGCTGTGTGGAGCTGTTGGTGCTATGTAAACAATCAATATGCTATTACTGGCCATGCAAGCAGAAGGGAAAAAAACAACAGTCAGTTGTGCCCACTTACTCAGCCGCAAAGCGCCACGTGACGGCGACCCTTCAAGTGGTGCTGTACACCCTCCCCTCCCTACCCCCGACACCCACTAGGGCATTGCGGCTTCCCTGTGGGACAACGGCATTGTAATCTAGATTCAGTGGACATTAATTGCTCTGGATGTAAAGTAAGTGTGTCACTGCACCGCCTGAGGGGTCTGAATACATGAATCTTTTAGCACTGCTTGGGCATGCAGGGTATAGAGGGGGGGAAAACATAATGGCTAAATATATCCATGTCAGGCGATGGCAGCAGCTATTCGAGTAGACTTAGTGATGGTTACATAAGCAATGTAAGGGCCTGAGAGAGAACAAGAGAGAGAGGAGGGAGAGCGGGATAGGAGACGATAAGAGAGAGAGAGAGAAGAGTGGAAAAAATAGAGAGCAGAGGAAAGAGAAAGGGACTAAAAGAAAGAAAAGAGCAGAGAAAATGGGATGAGCAGCGGAGGGAATGTGGATGCCACTCTGTTCGGTCTTATCAGCCATGATGAATGACAGGTGAGGCAGGGATGGTGACAGGACAGCAGCGCTGTATCACAGATGGGCATGCTAAAAGCTTGGGAGACCTCCTCCTTCCACCCTTGAGGTTGAAATGGACTCCTTCCCACGGTGGACCAAGCACAGGAAGGCAGTCTAATCCATGCATGAAACCCATTTGACTGAGCTCCCCATTGGCAGATAGAGCCTTGATTCATCAGTGGATCATACAAAAACCACCACTTCAAAGGCTCATGCCACTGATGTCTCCAGGCTGGGAGGCGTGAGAGAAGTGCTGCTCTTTGTCTCTGTGTCTGTATTTCTTCCACAAACAAAGGAACTAAATGTACAAAAGGACCCTCCCTGTACATGAGAATGTGGTTTGATTGTCTGTAAACCAGATCCTAATGACCTTTGCAGACCAGAGGGAACCCACTGCAGTCATGTACTGTAGATAATATTTAGAGGGGCGGCGTTTGTCTTTATATTTCACTGCAACATCCTCTTCTTTGCATCTCTTTTCCTTCGTTTGCTTTCTGTCTTTCATCATCTCATCTCCCTCAGGCTAGGTGACACATCCTCCTCCTCCTCTAAGCACCAGCTTGCTTGTTTGTCTTAACATACAGACTTTCAGGGGGAAGAGGAAGAGGAAGCCTCATTGGACATGCATGCACACACTGCCGCCCTTACTCCCCCTGTTCCCACCCAGTGCTGCCATGCCATGCTCCCTGTGTAATCCTTTTAGGAGCAGCGCTGCTGCCCGCCTGGCATTGTCACACTGTCAATAGAGGGTAATTCCCAACAAACAGCCAGTCAGCTTGCACATTGCACTTCCCGCTCCCACTCTTGTGCTTTCTGTAGCATAATCTATTTCTCCAGCTCAAGGGATCAGAGTACTGGCCACTTACCACCACTGTTGCCTTAGACATTCTCCAGGATTTGGCAACAACCATAGACAGATTACAGAGGGGTGAGATGAACTAAATTGCGAAGAGAGGCATTCTTCCAGAAAATATAAGATTTGGGAAGATAATCTGGTAGTTTGAGCAAAAGAGAAACTATGGAGACAGAGAGAAATGGCCATCAATGTGAACAGCCCGGGGATGTCTGTCAGGGTAGTGTTGACTTATTCAGCTGAAGTAATGGTGGGGAAAGTTGTGCTGATGCAGCCAAGGCTAAACTCAATACATACAGCAAAGAGCAATACACTGCTCCAGCTGCCTTCAGGCTATGCAAGCCCAGCATGTCACTGTAGCTGACCGAGCTGAATGGCATTCTCCAAGACAATTCAGAGCTAATAATGTTCACCCCATCTACTGTTAAAATATACAATGTCAGCATTTTTACTGTATATTCTTTATTATCAACCTTTAATTTACACATTTATTACAATATTAAAGAGATTCTTCCAGAATTACACTACGCGACTGTGATGTATTTCCATTCTTGCTATAGCTGGATATTTTGCTTTTGAAATTAAATAACCCTTGATACAATTTAGGAGCTTGCAGCTAATCTCTTTGTCTTTGGACTCTGCTCAGACTAATTCGAGCATGTCACATTTAATTGTGAGTAGCATTTAATGGGCTTGATAAAACCCCACTGATCACTTGTTCCCGAACAAACTACATCCTAAATACTTTATGGGGTCTTAAATGTCTTGTAGTCAGCCAAGAGATACGGGTCGTGATGAAAGGGAGTTTTTAGTGTGTAAAGAGGAGAAAACAAGAGACAAAATGATGGGATATGGGGTGTATTTGTGGATGGCTGAGTTTTCCTCAGTGAGTATACTGATGCTGTGTGTTTGAACAGGCCACTTTAACTTATTGCAAGTACTGTAGATGTGTGGGGTACGTTGGTATTACACTGCATGTTGCCTGGCTAAAGACTCACTTTACTGTGCAACATTTTATTCTTCCTTCTATTGGCTGGTTTAATGAAGGGAAGCACACATACAGTACAGCAGCTCTCCCAGGGTTACAGCAGTGAGGAGAGTTCAGTTGTACTATGATGCTGACTGACAGGCCCACCATCCCTGTGGTGTTCAAAATATCAACAATAAGCTTGCCTGCACTGTGTGACGGAGAAAGAAAGGGAGAAAGGGAGGAATCCTACACTTTTTTCTATCCCGAGGCAACAGCTAGATGTTTATATTCACTGTCACTGGGAGGCAGGGAAGCCTCTTTGCTATACTGTAAACTCATACAGAAGCCATGGCCAAAGCCTATTGAGGAGATGCCTTTCATATGCCCATCCAACTCCCAGCTTCATTTGATGTCGTTCCCTCTGCTGTTAGCAGGGGCTTACATCTCTTCAATATTAATGGCCCATGGTGGGAGGCACCATGGCACTTAATAGAAACATTAATTATTCAAAAGGCCTATCTTGTGGTAGGCACATCTACTAATGTGCTAGTATGTATACAAATCAGCTCATGATGGGGGCTTTGGTGCATACAATCAAAACCAAATTTATTAATAAATTCAGCCCACCAGGGGGATGTCTGCTTCTTAAAGAAACTGTAATCACTGAAAGACGAAGGGGGTAGGGCGCGGCACAAACGAACGCCGACTTCACTGGCAATGAAGAGGAGAAATATTTGTGTGTCTGTGTGTATCTGAAGTACGTACTCATGTGAATCGTGTAAATTAAAGCAGAGTTGGTTTTGCCACCTACAGCTGTAAACAGACTTGAGTTCAGACAGCCCACGGGGGCTCTATTCCACCCCTCCGTTCTTCCCACCTTTTCATGGTTCAGTTCCTCTGCTCTGTCCTTTGTTCTCTCAGTTGCCTCACTTCGCCCCACTCAAACCCTCCATACTCTCCTTGCTCTCATTCACAATTTCAACATTATTCATCGCCCAAACTTAAAAGAAAGATTCACCCTGCCACACGCTGACTTTGTAATACATCATGAATCAGTCAGGAATTATTTATAATTATTTTACTATTTGTGTGCAAATAACTTTTTTGCCAGAATGCCTTTGGACAGCTGCCCTGCAACATTAAACTTGTTGCATCGATCTTTGGCTTACACACTGTATGTAGTTGGAAAGAGCTTTGGCAATAGGTTTTCTCCACTCAAGCTGACACCTCTGGCTCAGAATATAAGGCCCTGCAGCTGCTGTAGGTGGACAAATTGGTGTGTCTTTGCCTTCGATGTATAACGGATTTCTGCCTGATTGCGGACCATGAGCAAGTCTGTAAGCCCTTACTACGATTCTGACTGACATCTAAACCTGATGTTTTCTGTAGATATTTGAGATAGTTGAAATGTTGTTGTAGCTCTTCTGGAAATATCTTGAGGTGATATCAGATGGATCCAATAATTCAAGGCATACTGCACCTAAAGGTGCTTAATGTTCAAGTGTACTTTTCTTTGCATTGTTCATTTTATACTTCTACTTTGCTGCTCAGTATATGATTGGACCAAAACACCTGCCTTATAGATGAAAAATGAGCATTTTACTAATTACGGATTACGGATTTATCCCAGGCCTCAAATGAAAAACAAACAAACAGCACCTTCACATACACTCCTTGCAGTGTTCAAATTTAAGGCCTTTTCTGAATATCAGTAAATCACCAATTTTTTGTCCCTTAATGCTTGCAGAGAGACAGATGAAGGTCTGAGTGAAGTGGTGGCCTTGGTAATTGCACACTGTGATCATAACACTAATGAAAACACAGAGGGGGAATGTGGTATGTCCCACTGGATGGCAGTGAGCATGTGCCATAGAATGACAAACTGAAAACATAATGGAGTTACATGAGACCATAATTTAATTCACCAAGATGAGTCAGAGATAGTGATACACAGAGACACACACACAGGGAGGGAAGAAGACAGACAGAGAGAGAGACAGACAGAAACAGATAGGGAGAAGGATGGTGGAGGCAGAATTAAAAAGAAGTAGGGATGGCCTTCTTCATCCTGCCTCTCTTTTTCTGCCTTATCTGCATACAGTATAGCAAATCAATTAACCAAGTCGTTAACTTCACTTTTTAATTGGCTGGAGTTAGATGTGAGAATGCGGTGGAGGAATGAGAAGCCAAATGAATCAGTGTGGAGGTAGAGGGGTCTGGTAGGTTAACCACAATGCACTGGTGCGTTACCAAGCCTAATTAAATAGTATGTCCTCCAGGCCTGACTCCCCTGTGACAGCAAATCCACCAGGCAGGATGAGAACGTGCCCCGATCAAGCAAAGGCCTACTTATGGGAAAACAAATAAGCACTTCCAGGTCATAACCCTGGTGTGGCTGAGGTGGAGGACATCCAACCATTGGGTTGGGTTGTTGCAACGTCTGAGAAGGCTCAGAGAGTGGGGGGAAGAACCACATACACCTTCTTGTTGTCTTTATGAATAGCAATATAATAAATAGACCTATAACTGTCAGAAATAGCTACTTACTTATTCAAAGTGGTTGTTTTGCTTTTGTTTGTGTGGTTGTTTTATATGGTTCCCTTTTTAACATGTGTGGGTGCCAAAGTTACTTTCAAAGAGCTGGAATAACCTTGTGAGAAGAAAAAAAGACATTAAAATCTATGAGGCATCTGTGCGTACTGAACAAAGAAGAGGCAGATGTCAAAGAGACAGGCCTTTAAAACTGAATATCTCTGGCCCTCTCTTGCCCTTGGATAAACCCTGAAGGTAAGAAGAACTCTCACATGAGAACTGGGAGAATAAGACATACAGCCATACAGGTACATACAGAAGCATACACATAAACACGGTGGAGCATAAGCTTATTTGCTCTTAAGCAAAGACAGAAAAATGCTCTCTCAATTAGAGAAAGAGATAAAAAAAAAAAAAAAAANAAAAAAAGATGAGACAGGAAGACAGCGAACATTTACAAATCTGCAAGCATTAGGTGGGCCTTGCACCCTGGGGAGCTTCTCTAAGGCTCATTCTTATTCTTCTTGGATCCAGACGAAAACAGAGCAGAGTAGCATAGCTGCTTCTCATACAATACCTCTCAATGACATTTCATTGTCAAGAGTCCCACTCGTCTCTTAAGAACTCTGCTGTTATTAGTTCAACTTTTGTATACTGTTAGCGTTTAAAAAAATTGGAGCATGCCATGATCATGTAATCTGGGTTTACTGCACTTTAGTGGCTATAATGTGCTTTAGAGAACACAAAGCAAGTCTTCAACTATGTAATAGCATCATCACTGTCATCAATGACAATGTCTTATCAAGCTGTTAGAAGCTTTTGTAGCTGTTAACTTTTGAATTTTAAGTATAGTCCTACAGTATCAGCTGAGTGCCTCATGAGTATCTATGAAGAACTAGGATGAGATGCAGCAACGTGGTAGCTGATTATTGTGCATTGATTGGAGCTAGATGTGTGTGGGCAGGCAGGAGGGACGGGCAGAGGATTATGGGTACTGACCTCAGTGATGCGTGGGTTGGTGCACTTCACATTCTTACTGGACAGGTTCAGCCAGCGGGTGGTGTAAGGATTGATGGGAGGGCAGTGGTGCCGCAGGGTACACCTTCCTTCTCCACTGCACCAGCCACACTGGAACTTCCTCTCTGCCTTCAGACACATGCCACAGCTGTCCCGCTGGGCTGCACACTTGTACAGGTGCACTGTGGGATACAGGAGGCAGTGGGGATATGCAGTGAACACACAAAATCTGAGAAACCTGCAAAAATATTTGGAGAGTAATTTTGATTGAAGGAAAACAGACAGCAGGTCTACTGTGAGTGAAATATCCCCACAGGCTATTTCTTCTTTTTTCTCTCCAGTAACGCATATTTTAAGATACACGTGTGATTAACATGCCATATAAATATAAACACACCCACTATCTCAAACTCTGCTTAGAAAAGACAATATTTGAATGCAGAGAGAGATTAGGAAAATGATTGTGAGTGTTTTACATCTGTCCATCTTCGTCCTGTTTGCCAGCACATGACAGCAGCGTCTCTTGTTCTTACCTCGGATATTCTCCGGGTTATCAATAATGAAGTTGCCATTCCACACCACCGAGAAATCCACAGGCAGCTCACTGATTTTCATTCCCTCGTACAGATACTAGAGGCCAAGGATGACGAGAAAGAGGGGGAAAGAGATAGAGAGATGGGGGTGAAGGTGGAAAAGAGACAAAGAGAGAGGAAGATTTCAATGGGAGGTTTGAGAATTTGAATTCCCATGATTCCTTGTAGATGCAGCACTCTGTCCTTCCGATGTTACCCCAAAGTTACATCATCTCATCATCAGAGAGCTGACAAAGTGAGAAGCCACAAGAAATGGGACAGCTGAGCAGAAGCTTGAACTTCCCTTCTGGCCTTTAAAGATGCTGTCCTTAACTGCCTCCTATGCCCTTAATTCCAGCCTGACTTTCATTGTGCAAGTGTGTGTATTTGTGTGTGTGTGTGTGTGTGTAAGAGAGAGAGAAAAAAGTGAGAGAAGGGAGAGTAAAATGTGTATGTCTGTGGTTCCTCTGGGAATATACTGCAGAAGTCAGCCCTGGAGGGCAAAGCCATGCTGCAGTCTTCTCCAGTGTAATTACCTAGGCTGCATCTAGTGTGTCTCCACATGTTCACACATATGTACACAAACACACACACACACACACACACACACACTGCAGCAATGTGGTGGCACTTGTTTTCAACAGACAGTAGTATAACCTGTAAAATTACCATTGCACAGTATCTTATTTCTGTATGCTAAATGTACAATGTGTACTCAAATAAATAATAACTAAAAGAAAAAATCACACGCACACTAACAAATCATGCATCGCCTATTACACCTAATCTGGCACAATCTGGGCAAGTGTCATCCAACCTACCGAGCTGTTCTGGCACTGCACGCTTGAGCTGTTGAAGCGGAGGGCGGTGACTCGGTGGCTGACCCCCTGGATGTGGAGGACACACTCGTAGCCTCGCTGGCCAGACTGGGGCTGGGGCAGGTTCCTGGCCTTCAGTGTGATAGGCTTCACCTCCCCCGCTGGGATCAGAATCTCCTCAGAGCGCACCAGCTGGGGACAGTCCTACAGGAAACAAGCACAGGGCAGGGAGCACACATCAGCGCCAACAAAGCAGAAAAACAAAAACGGTGCTTTGTGGTGTTTAGGTCACAAGAGCGATGATCAGGAAGGATAAGAAGAAGAAGAAGAATTAGTATGAAGTACAATTAGTGCAGCTGAAAAGGAAATTCATCTTAAGTTAGAATTTAAAAGTGACCTTGGAAAGCTCTGAGCTGATGTTTAAGCGTTCAACAACTCATTATCAAGAGAAGTATTTTGAAACGGCTCAATTGGCGAATAGAATGATTAAATAAGTGCTCAGTGGTTTACAGTACAAGGCAGCAGCTTTGAAGTCAATTCTGTAAAATTTGCACCAAGAAAACACAGCATTATCACACACTCAAGCTTTGGTCTTGATGACCTTTAGTCTTTCACATCCATAAATCTAGAGTCCTCATAGATATGACATCATATTGTGATCCCATACCGGCCTCTACTCTAACACAGCTTTATCTCGAGGGATCATCCTATCGAAACAGCTGCTATTGGTGCCTATAGACAGACTTTATTCATAACACTGATCTAACTAATGAAGCTGTGTATGAGTTCCAAATATGTACGAATTAAAAGACCGCAGGAGCAATGCCAACTATGGTGTTGCCAGTAGATTCTTATGTATTCTAATGTAACACCAAAAGGAGCGGTTAACACACACATCCTTTAGTACAAGTGAATCAGCATTGCCAGAGACACGTGGAAACCAACATACACACAGGCAAATTTCAAGCAGTTTGTATCTACCGCACATGATTGACTGGGTCAGAGTGATCCCGTGTCATTGTTAAGACACGCTAAGCTCAATAACTCCAGAGATAATAGAGTGTTAATTGCTACTGCAGAGAACAAGAGCTCTGAGTGAGAAACGCCAATTCGGAAATAGAAGAGCTTAGATGGCTGTCTTTCTGAAGACATGCCCCGAGGCTGACACAGAGCTGGAACACAGAGCAGGATGCAGGCAGAAGGAAAACAGAGAGAGGGAATGTGCAGGAGAGAGGAAGAGAGAGGAGGAAAGAGGAAAAGATAAGAAAGAAAGAGAAAGCAAGCTAGCGAGCTTGCTTGTATGCGTGTGTGTGTTTGTGCATGCGTGCGTTCCACCAACCTCAGAGGCGTTGACTCGTCCCTCCTGGAAGGAACAGCTGGAGGGGTCATGGGTACACAAGTTGCGGTACTTGCACCAGTGGCAGCGGAAGGCACTGTTCACACATGACAGACACCTGCATGGATACACACACACACGGAGGAAGAGAGTCAGGAAAAAGCAGCGCAGTCAAGGAGGGGCAGCGAGTTCGCCAAAGTGGGGGAAGTGCCACAGAGGAAATGAGTTCAGATCCCAAGTGGGCACCTGCTGTTGTTGTGCCCTTGTGGTTGGCACAGTACCTAATAGCTGCTGGGCCAAGTTCTCCCTGCATATATTTTCTACTGCCATATATTAATACTGCCTGTCATGTGTGAACAGTAGGCTGCATATTAGCCCCATAACCAGAATCAGATGGAGAAAGAGAGACAGAGAGCGAGAGAGTGGAGGAACGTTGAGTAATGAGGACAAATAAGACATTGGCGCAGCTTGATCCTGCAATTACCATTAGCCCTGCATTGTTGGAGTGTCGCTGTAATTACCAGCTGTTAGGTGTGTGTTTGTGTGTGAGCTTTTTTGCATTTACAATATGTAAGTGTGCGTTTGTGCTACTGAAGAAGTGTTTAGATCTTTTACTAAAGTAAAAGTATCAATACCATAATGCAAAAATACTCCATTACAAGTAAAAGTCGCATTCATACTTGCTTAATTATTACTAGCAAATGATTCTACATTAGTACAGCATTTGAGTAAATGTACGGTCCAACACTGTGTACTGGTAACATGGATAAATGGATGGAGAGATGAGCAAATGCAGGATGGACAAGAAAACAGGAAGAAGTGAGAGCCTGGGGCTACAAGGCATGATAATCTCTGTATGTTGCCATAGCAAAGACGACATACACTTTTAATTGATTGTGATGGCATTTACTACACTGTGTATTCATGAACAGTTGTTGGGAGAGTGTGTTGTAGTCACACTTGGCTCTCCCTCTCTCTTTCTCTCTATGAAATAAGGTTGAGCTATGCATACTTGCTTATTGTGAAATATTCATCGGTGCAAAAGCATGGGAGGGATCTCTGGCAAGCACACTAATTCAGAAGAATAGGGCTGATTCACCTTCTGGCAAATAGAGTGTACAGTATGTGTGTAAGAGGGAGAGAAAGAGAGTTGGCATCAGAGCGTACGAGGGAGAGCGTATGCCCTTTTCAAGTGTATGCATCTTTCTTTGTGTGCTGGAATGTGTGTCTGGCTGTGTGCACAAGTATGTTTGTCATCGCCGATTAACTGAGCTGATGTGAGAGCTGGTAATTGCTTTCTGTGCTACTCAGACAGGGTTCTCAGACGGCAGACAGCCATATGAAACTATAGGGCAGTGTGCGTATGTGTGTGTGTGTGTGTGAGAGCGAGGGAGGGAGAGAGAGAGAGAGCGAGAGAGAGAGAGAGGTGGAGAGAGAGAGATGCAGAATAACATTGCCTGCTTTTATCTGGCAAAGGAGATAGTGGCTACAACATTCTGTTTTAATGTCGGGGAGAAAGTGAAAGGATAATATGACATACTACAATTCCTGCACCCCTGCTAGCTTCAGTGCTGTGATATCCTTAGTCTCCTGCTCTCCATTCAGTGATAGTCCCAAGCAAGGGTTTTGGATCTAGCACAAACAGAATCTGCCACACTGGAATGAAGCGAGCAATTGCAAAGGCACCGCCGACACTGAGATCTCCAATCCAGGGATTCAATTCAACATCACTCAATCAGGGACAGACATGGCATGAAAACGGGCATGAAATCCCCACTGAAGACCTGTTAGGCAGAAAGCTGCATGTTTTGCACTGCAGCGTGTCTGAGAAGAAGGCTTCATTAGCGCAACAGCACAGAAACTTCCTGTTACGGTGCTCAGGGAGCAGCCAGCGATCAGATTACATTAGTCTTTACAGGGGATATTTTTAGGGGACCGGGGCCGGCTAAGGTTGAGGACAAATTGTAACTAATTCCCAGAGCATTGATCCAGTGGTTTTGGGCAGCAGGTCTGGGGCATTGGTTTTGTAAATGAAAAGAGAATGAATGGGCTCTGAGAGAGATACTCACAGTTGGTGGACGCTGCAGTTGTAAAACTTGACCTCTGTGCTGATAAGCATCTGACCAGTCTCCTTAGAATTGAGCCTCAGCTCAACACCTGACCAATCTGAAAGAGAAGAGTCACATTGTTTGCTCATGTATTATTACAGTGCTGTCACTTTATCTTTACATTATTTTGCGTAGTTGTGAACAGCAGACATCATTAAATTGTGTGCTAATTAGTTAGTTGTTATGAGCTGGGGATGTTGGCATACAAGTGTACAAGATATCTACAAGGTGGTATATATGCAAGCCAAATTAAAAGAAACATTACTTGAGAATGTATGTGTACATAAAATTAGCAAATTTCAATCACATACAGAGCCCAGAGTTCTGGCTTTGCTTCTGTTCTCTGTAAAAACAGCCTCTTATCTCTCCCCGCAAGAATACAGACTCCATAAATATGAGTGTGTGTGTGTGTGTGTGTTTGTATATGTGTATGTGCAGAGCAGCCTGAATTTCAGATGACATTCAGTGTGTAGGAGGCTTGAATGACCCTCTGTGCCCCGTTCTCTCCACAGCACCTGTTGGGAATCAGGCTCTGTTTCTCACAAGTCTGTGTAGTAGGCAGGCTAGGCTCATAGCTGACTTCTACCATTGCACATTTGTCTCACAGGATCAGGCAAACAAAGTGGTACAGAGTTCCTGTCCACACAAAATCTCCTTAGTGGAGGAGAGTGCCAGCTATTTTCTTTATTTTCAAGCTCAACATCAGTCCAGGGTCCAGTCCGCTCCTTCTGCTCCTTCACTCTTGTTTTAATTTCTCTTTCCTCTATTTTCCCTTCTTCCCCACCTTTAATCTAATTTCCTCCTCTCATTTCCTCCTCTCATGTCCTCCTCTCTTCTCTTCTCCTCTCCTCTCTTCTCATCTCCTCGCTTCTCCTCTCCTCAGGTCATCGCCACTGCACGATCGATGTTGATGTGCAACAAATAGAAAGGCTTGCTAGGGGACAGGAGATGGAGGAGGATAGTGGGGAGGTCAGGAGGAAGTGGCCTCAGGGGAATGGATGGGGAGTAAAAATTGAGGTATAAACAGCTGGAAGTGGCAACGAAGGAGGAGGGAGGAGCGGGGAAGGTGGTCGAAAGGGAGGGGGGAGGGGTATACAGAGAGGGGAATGGTAGGATGGATGGATAGCTAGACGGATGGAGGAAGGGCTTAGGGGGGGATTGGCTGACATTTACCTAGGGGAGAACATTCATATTAGTGCCTGATGCACCACTCCCCATGGGAGCTCTGGGCAAACAGGGCTGTCATTTACTCACAGGGAGGAGGATTACCAAACCCCCAAAACACACAGTGATTTCCACACACTGCACATAATATATTATTCAGGGTGTTTGGTTTTGTCACCCTGCAGCCATCTTGGCTTGCAAACAACAGGTATTTATTGTCAAACAACAGGTGTTAGTATTCATAATGATATATATGTTTGCAAATAAATGAATGCCAGATTGACGGTGATATATTTATGGAAATATGCTGGAGGAATTCTTAAAAGGTCATGAGATTTCTATGAATAGTATATTAGAGGTGATTAGCATATCTTTTTTCCTGGACCTAAAAGTTGTCTTCGGCAGTGTTTAGATATGTTCTACTCAACTATGAATGTGTTCTACTCTAGATTTTGTGAGATGAGGTAAAATGGCTGATTTGACCTTTTGACCCGAAACACAAGTCATTACTCCAATGAATTATAATTATTTTTGTATATGTTTGTTCTTTGTGTATTTATCAGGTACCACGTTTTCTCAGAAGCAAACAGCAGACCAGCTCCCGGTGCCTTGGCTATGCTAAGACACTAATCCACCACATCAACTTCCCTGTCATCCCTTCAACTAAATCATCCCCTGGAAGATTGAGCCTGCATGGTAGACCATCGCCTATTAGCCCAATCTGAGGGCAGTAATGTGGTGATCTGCAGCTCAGCCACAGGCCAGGGGACCTCGGTCTGATCCTCCATCAGCTCTAATGGGGCCTGGCCTTGTATGTAGCACACTTCACAGCCAGACAACTGATCCTGGATCAGTGGGAGCTTGTTATGTAGACAGTGCCTGCTTAAACTAGGAGTGTTGAATCAATAAAGATGTTTCAGAGTGCGCGTGTGTGCAGATGAACAGTTGGCTCAAAGCAGCATAAATAGCAGAAAGAGAGGGACAAATGGGAATCCTACAAAGGCTGCGTTTGGATGTGTGAAGGTTCCCGTCTAATCACCGTGATGAGATCACTGTACTGTGGACCACATGGGAAAATATTTTTTTGGGACGCAAACCACTCATCAGTTTGCATTTAACGGATGGTAGTTGGTGTCTGTTCGTTGTACCTACCTTGGTCGGTGGGGATGAGGGGGACATCCTTTGCAGCAGGAGACACACAAAGTATCTGGTTGCCATTGACCTGCCCCTCCACCTCCGTCAGGTTGCCAAAGGAGCAGGTGATGCCCACAGAGAGGTCTGGAACGTGGCTCACCTTCACCAGCAGCTGTGGAGTGGGGCACATGACAACAATGTTTATTCTATAGGACGTGACAAAATTAGTTCTGCACAGTAATTTGAACATGAATCAAAATGGGCAGTGTGGTTGACAATATCTCAATTTTTCCTACACAGATTGGGGCACAACCAAATGCATATATGTTGTTACAACAGGCTAACGTGTGATGCCTCAGAAATGTTATATTAGCAAAGAAACTGCGAACAATTCTTATTGCAAATGAGATACTGTGTGATAGGCAAAGGAAAATGCAAAAAACATAGTGGCTTGAATGCAGCAGTGTAGTATGCTCCAAATAGGATGGGAAAAAAAGAACACACAGCTGCTGGCAAAGCTGTCCATTCACTTTGCCAAGAAATGTTGCTGTGTCTTACAATTGTTATCAACACCGTAATAAGGAAAATAAGGCTGTGTTTAGATCTTAATCTTCCGTTTGAGTGTAGAAGATATAATTCCACAGGTACAGACAGACATTACGATTCAATCAGTGGTCAATACTAAGCTGTATAAGGAAATTGGAAAAAATGGCTACTTGGCTAATTGTATTTTTGTTTCCTCTTTCTCAGCCCCTCACAAGGACACATAAAACACACACACACACACACACACACACACACACACACACACACACACACACATGCACACACACACAATGTGCAGTACATATGCAATATACCACACACATGCAGATGCACATAGAGGCGTTTGAAGTCATTCTCTGGAGAGCAGTGACACCGGGGCTGGAGCATTCAGCTGCTCTGCCTATAAATAAATGTATTCTGCGCACAGGGTGTGTGATCTGGCTCTCCAGCCAAGAGAGGCAGCCTGGATAATTATCACCATGGCATTTCACAGCCTTGTTCCATTAGCTGTTATTTTTGGGCCATACCGTTTGAAGTTTCTCTTTGTTTTATCTGCCTCTCACTAAACACCGCAGGGCTACTGGGACAGGCAAGGCAGCTGAGCAGCTTAACTGTAGGCCTTTCAAGAGATGCTGACTGTCTCAGTAGCTGACTACGCTGCCTCCCTCGTTAGCTGGCTTACTCTGGTACCCATTGAGAGGATGGATGATTTCTTTTTTTTTCTGCTGAGGACCTCTCGTCTTCCCCTGTTTTACTTTCACCATGTTTGTGTTGCTTCACTCTGAGGTGTGTGAGAGTGATCTGTGATTTACAGCAATCACAGCAATCAATGTCTTTTGTTCAATGCAGAATTTCCTGAGTAACCTCTCACATTAATTAGCTCTCATCGTTCTGTCAAGACACACATATACAGATAAACACTCAAAATTTGCTCATGCACACACACACAAACACACACACAGAGGCAGCAAGGCTGCTACAGAAAGTAAGCTTGTCCCAGAGTGTTAAGCCTTTGCTCTTTTTGTTCTCTTGTCCTCCCTGATGATGGTGGTGGTGGGTGTTTTTGCAGCTTGGCAGCAACGACCAGCCTAATTGGTGGCAGAGTTTTAATAAAGGTAATTTGATTGTTTTCTCTGCGTTTCTATCTCTCCCGGTGCCCACGTGAAGAGGCTGTGTTGTCATGGAGATAGCTGTCTGCCCCTGTGGAATTTCTGAATTTGTGAGTGTTTTTGTGGGCGGTTCGGTGCGATGACCCTGTTACTGGTATGGCTGACATGGAAAGGAACATAACTGCTAACATGTTGTCTGATAAACTGCTGTTTGTAAACAGGTCTACTGAGGGCTGAGGATTAGATATCATGCGTTTAGCTGCATTTTTGTGATGCTTAACTGGTCAGATTAAAGGGTTATCTTACCCAAAATGCAAGGAAAAAACATGTGCCTGCGTTGACTATCAAACCAGGGTATTGATGTGCAATTTGAAGAGGTCCGGAGAAGTCTGCGGTAGTTATGTCTGTCATCATCCCATTACCACAGAGCTTAATAGCATTTGGTTTGTGGGACCAAATTGCCAAAATATTACATCTGAGACCTTGTTGTGAGCAGTTTCACCTGGAATTATATTCTACAAAAGTACGCCAAATATCTCTCTAAACAGACAGAAGCGTCCATAAGATCAGATGGGCAGGCTTGTACTGTATACGTGAATGCAGAGCTCACCTTCTCTTGTTACACCAGAAGTGTACATGTCTTGTCCATACAATGGACATAACTGTTCATTATTCTGACATTATTCTATGTCCAAACTTAAGCCAATCAATCTGGATATATTGAAAAATGTGTTCTCTTTTGTGTTCTGGATAAACTGACCCTTTAACAGTGTGGGTATTTAAAGAAGAAGAAGTGTGTGTCCACGCGTGTACATGTGCAGAACTTGGACAGGCAGAGCCTTTAACTGATGCTTTATCTGCCTGTTTTCGCTCAGTCCATGTGGAAATACTGCACTGTACTCAGCTGCACTCGGACAACTTTAACACCTACACACCCACCCACACAAACATGTCTTGGCACACATATTGACTGCTCTGAACCAAGTGAGCATATGCACGCTGAAACGCCCACGTGGAGCTCTTATGAACCTTCCCATCTAATGTTTATGCATCAACCACAATCAAAACTAGGCAAACTGCTATGTGGGATCATTTAAAATCTTCTGCCTCTGTACGTGGGTAGAGAATATGTAAATGGGAGCTAATTTTTCATTGTAATGTGTGCAAGTAGTGGTTGATATTACAAGTATTTGGCATTTTGTGTGTGTGTGTGTGTGTGTGTGTGTGTGCATACTGTATGTAGGAATGTGTGTGTGTAAACTTACAGGTACGCTGGGATCTGACACCGCAATGCTGTCTGGGTACACAGTGGCCTTCACACACTGGTTCAGAGAGGCGGCGAAGCGGTACGGCTCATCTGCACGCTCACAACGGTTCCTCTGGGAGCAGCTGAACAGAGAGGAGAAGAAAGGACAAAGAGAGTAGGGGGTTACTGATACTTCTTTTTCAACAGGAACATAAATAAAAAGAAAAACAGACAGCTATATCCCTGAGAACAATTTAATTAGATTGCATCGTTACCAAAGTTATGAAAGGAACTAAAACCCCATAAGTAACCCCATGAATGAATGAGTTACAGGAGAAAGAGGTGCTGCCAAAGTTATAAGAGGAAAGAAAATATTAACAATGAAAAGTAGGGAAAAGGTAACAAAAAACAACGAAACAATAACAACAATAGTGATAGAAATGAATACTCATGTTACAATAAAAGCTGCAATGAAAACACTATGTGACAATTTAAGTTGGGGGTAAGAAAGACAAATTGCCAGTGTTGTGACAGAAATTAAAACCCTATCCAACAACAGAAGGAAGGGGAGGGACAGATGGCATAAAAATGTCACAAACACTAACAGTAGAAAATGTCTAAGAGGAAATGGAATATTAAACAATGTTGTAATAGGAATAAAAAAAACGTATCCACCTGCGGTGCTGTGAGGAGGAAATAACACTGTGTCAGTGTCTCACGGACCTGACTGCAATAGCTCACTTTTGTCGACAGAATATGTGACAGGATTGATATATTTTACAAGACTGGTCATATAGATAACATGTTTAATCACCCCTACTTCTACTGGACATTATAAGGACACATTATAATTGATAGAAGTGCGTATCATCCACCACTAAGACATCTGGACTGGTCACTAACTATCTTTAGAATTACACCAGCTGCTTTGGGCTTCTTTTCTCTCTCAGTTTTCATGCTGCCTGTATTTGTCACGTAGATTTATTTGTTTTGTGCTGATTGAGGCTGTAAATGTGACATGCCCTAGAGTCTGGCTAAGTTACGTTGTTGTTTGCTTAAAAACTACGACTACAAAAAAGCCCACTCTTGTAAAAAAAANAAAAAAAAAAAAAAAGTGCATTTCATGACACTCCTACCATCAATAACAGCTGGCTTCTAGGACAGGTAGCTCTAAAAGTTTTATAAAATAGTAGATGATCATGGCCTCCAGGAAGCTATGCATTTTCAATAAGCCACATAAACAAGTGGTGGCACCAGCAATGGAACCACTGCCTCCAGTGGGTCATTTAATACAGCATACTAACACAAACTACCACAGCACTAATCACTACACACCCAAATTATATCCTTCAATCGCTGCATAACTTTGGACACGTAACTAGTGCAAATTACACGGCGTTCACTCATAAGAGATCTTAATGGTCAGACAGTGTATCAAGTACCACATGACACCCCCACAATCCGCCACATCCCTCATTAAAACTCAGCCGCCTCCTCCTTCTTATTAAAACTGTGTGTTCCCTCCAGCCTATTACACCAAAGGCTCTCTATCCTCATCCAACCCAGCAGTCTAAGTGTCTGGCTAACTGGCTGTCTGGTCACAGCAGCTCTAATTGGACTCCGATGGGTCAGCCACTGTCCATGGTGCTGATGTGCCACTACAAGCCCTGTCCATTCTCCCCTGGCTGCTGACTGTGTGTGTGTGGTGTGTGTGTGTGGTGTGTGTGTGTGGCAGTGTGTGTTAGGGCCCATATCATGCTTCTTAACCACATACTCTCACACATACTGACTCTGAGGTACATCTTCATCCACAGCCTCTGTATGTAATTATGTTGTCAGAAGTTCAAGCCATTTCCAGCAGATTCACATGAACAGGCACAAGCACACCAAGGTTCACACACACACACACACACACACACACACACACACAGACACACCAGGCACACACACATACAAACACTCATATGCACAGTACTCCCTAGGGATTTTAGAGAGCAGGAAAGTGTAGAATTAGTGTAGAAGTGTGAATCTCCCACTGGGAAAGGGGGGCACTGCAGCAGGATTTAATTTTTTTTTTCCCCAAAATAATTACCTGCTTTCCCCCTTCACAGCTTTAGAAACTCTAGTTCTGCATTTTAAATCTAGATAGATCTGACATTTTATATTGTTACTCCTGATATGAATTCCCTTATCTCTTATTTTACACATTTGACTTCATTACTGCTGCATTTGCCATATCTTTCTCTCTTTCTCTCTCTCTCTCTCTCCACTCTCTGTCCATGTCTCTTCCTTTTGTCTCACTCTTTCACAAGTTGAAATTAGAACACCTTTCTTAGGCACGGTGTTATTCCGTCTGCAATTTGGCGCTTCTTTTGCATCCACAATGGCAGCAGAAAATGACACTTTATGCGCTTTCAGGTGTGGGCTGCGGCACAATGTTTTATGCATGTCTCCAATCTGTATGGGTACAGATGCAAAAACCTGGGTGGTCATTAACTGACGAAAAGCCCTGCATTGATTTTCCTCACTGTGATTTAAAAAAAAAATAAAATTCATTTCGGTGGGGTGAAGTAAGATGAGAGCGCAACACGGGGGTGGGGCTGTGGGGGCAGGGGGGAGGGTGTGCAGGATGGCTGCTGTTGCCATGGTTTCAGGAGATGGCCATTATATCTGTGTAGTTAGAAGCTGACCCCTTGCCTCTCTCATTAGCTGAAGTGCATGCCACTGAGTGTTGACTAGAATTCTGCCTTCCCCATATTCCCTCTCCTGACCCCCTCCCCCTGAACACCCCGCCTTATCCTCCTGTCTGGCCCCGGCCTGTCACTCAGTAGCTTCGCCGATGCTTTGTGTTCCATCACTCACATTCCTGAGGGGGGCCCTCACACCGAGAAATAAGGTGTCGAGGAAGGAAGGAAATGATACATTGAATTTCTTTGTTAAAAAAACCCACACACATGCATATATATAGTCCCACAAACATGAACACATACATACAAGCCTCCATGTACATGCTCAGATCGACAGCACAAATGCATGTAGTTCTTTCAGCCTGTCTCCTGTTATAAACAGCTCATAGCTATTTTCCCTCCAGCAGCTGCTGTAGGCAATCGGCCTGGGTGTTGTGCTCTCTAAGCCCTGTCCATGGTGCTGAAGTAGCTGCTTGCACTTCCATCATTACTCCTCTCTGGCATCTACAACTCCACTGCAGGGTATGAATGCAGTCGTAAATGGCAGCAGCATTTCATGCAGTCATGTAAGGTGAGTGGGAAAACAAACAACATACACATAAAAAAGAGCATATTGTTTTCTCCTGTGGCAGTTTGTGTGGGCTGCGCTGGAGTTGGAGCTCTGAGGTGCAAATGAAGCCTTGACACGATATATGTAATCTAATTCAGTAACCTATATCTAACGCACAGCATACTTTGTAGTGTTGTGCGGCTGCAGAAGCACCTTTTACGGCGTAGGAGAGTGAGGTTAACAGAGGCCAGACCTCAGGGTCCGTTCCACCAATGCCTGCTTCTTATTCTGTTGCCCGATACAGGCAATTACATCGTTGTCTCTGCTGTGCCAACCTTTGATAGACACCCAGACGTATGAACACACACACCCATTCACACATACACACTAAAACACACAGACACATACCCCCCAGTAAGGGACCATAGCCACAGGCAAATAATGTATGCAATCAAATGTGCATACATATGAATGTGCACGGACACATACAGTATATATGAAAAAAATCATACAGTCCCTTGCACTAAATCCTTCACACATTTATGCACACCTTTCCATACACACACACACACACACACACACACACACACACACACACACACACACCCTGGCCTTGACAGCAGAGCAGGAGAGGCAGGCGACAGGTAAAGATTTCTGTTCTTCTATCCCTCCTCCCCTTCCCTTACCACATCTAAGGACTTCTGTGAAAGTGTGAAGGCCTGTCTGATTGCAGCTCTAGCTGTGAGTACCCTGTTTTAAAACAGGAGGAGAGAACAGAGGGGGAGCCATTTTAAAATCACCTTCCTTCCCTCGCAGGAGCCAGACCACAAAACGCCACACAGAAAGGAAAATGAGAGGAAAACAGAGACGCTTTTGGTGGCATGGCGGGGGGTGAAAAGGAGTAGGGTGGGAAGATGTAGGTACAAAGAGGATGAACTGAATGTATATTGAATATTTGATGGTGCTTAACAAAGCTTTGCTGGTCTTAAGTGGTAAACCGTTATGTTAGAGAATCACTGGCATGATTTGATTTGGTTGAATAGAACCCTAGTCTGGGGACATTTCTACAGAAACACATGTTAATGTAAACATGTATGAAGACTGACTGCACTGGGACTTTGGCTCCCCAACATGAAAAGATGAATCATTAGGTGAGCAGTGATGTGCAGGGCTGTGTTGCGCTGGGCTGCCTACACACACACACTACCTCCTCCCTTCTGTGTTTTATCCTCATACTGAGTGATTCAGGGCATTTGTTTCTTACTGCTGCATCCCCAAAGTGTGAGAATATCCATTTAAATGCAGACCACAGGAGGTACAAAGGGAAGTGAAGGAGGAAAAAAAAAAGCAAAGAAAAAAAAAAAGCAGGGTTTTCAATTTCAAACCACCACAGAGATGGTAAACTTCACCAGCTCAAGTTGCTATGTGGGCTTGGGCTGACATGTGAGGGCGCAGTTTGACACCCAGAGTTCATGTCAGGGGTCAAGCCAACCACTGCAACTCATAGTCCGTCTCCTGTGGCGACTGATAATGCCGCTGCAGGACAGCGCCGAGAGGACACAGCGCACAGTATGGCCACAACCCGTTCGCTTCATCTCCCCATAGATCGAGAAGCCATTATAGTGTAAACTGAGTCAACTCATATAAACACAAACAGTAAAACACACTTGCAGGCACATGTGCACACACATAAAAGGTTTATGCAAGCCCGGTGTGTCAGTCTCTGTTAAAGATATTGGGAGAGGGTAAGGAAAAGGAGAAAGAGAAGGGAGATAAAGAGAGAAAAAAAAGATTTACAAAGAGACCATTGCTCAGTGCTCTGCATCAAGCTATAGCTTTACTTGAGTGGGCTGAGCAGAGAGAAAAAAGAGAAAAAGGGAACAAAAGGCAGAGGGAGCAGTGCAGGGATGGAAGCATCTCAAAAAGAAAATGAGTGAGCAAGCAATAGATTCAGCCACACTGGGTTTTTAGGATCATTAACTGTATTATATGTAGCCTGCCCACTCATACTGTACATACTGGCGTAGTATTTCAGCCATCATGTAGTCAACCTGTACTAGCTCTATGTGGTCGGAATCCATGGAAATATTGATAGACCTGCATGTTCGTGATCGATATCTCATTAGGTACAATTGGGAAGATGGATGCAGCTTCCCTCTGACTGCTAACTGTGGCTGTAGCTGATGAGTCGGCCATTAGATGCACAGTCTGACATCCACAATGGGCTGAAGCAGCCATTTTCATTGCTAGGCTAATTGTTGTTGCCATTGGTAAATTAAAGGAGATTTTATGGCCAGTGTTTGAAGTCATTTGTAGCAGAGTGATGAACATGATGATGAACAGTCTAAAGAAACAAGTTGTAGTTATAAAAATAGGACGTCTCTTCCTGTCTTAAATCCCTACCTCATTTCTCTTAAATCCTGGGTCACATTTCAGAACATAACTCCGTAAAAGAATTGGCCGTGTCCTAAACCCCAACTCTTCATGTGTCTTCAAGTGTACCCATATAATGTGCTCCAACCAGGATGCCAAACAAATCGTTTGACAGCATTTAAGCTCGCAACACAGATTTGTGAAAAGTGGACAGCTGTGCCATTCAGGCTGGCGTGTGGGTTGTTACTGAAACAGATCTGAGCAGTTCAGCCACATGCAGACTGACAGTACAATACAATACAGTATCACAGTGTAGTAGTGATATGTTATTCTGCTCAGAGCAGCCCTCAAATGCTGACTCACTCTCTGCTGGGGCCTACTACACCAATAGCCCTAAGCTGTCATCCACACAACAAACTAGTGCTGATTTCGACATACTGAACAGAATTGCACATATTACATAACTACAACCTATCATCATTCACTACTTCAGTTGAAATGTAATTCTTATAAAAAATAGTATTACTTAGAGAAACTCACTATACTGGTTGACTGCTGACCTTGGCACTGGATCACTTGTCCAATCTCAGACCTTGGACAGAAGTCAGACTTGCGACTAATCCTGACAAATCTCAACAAAACCTCTCGTCCTCTCCTGGAATTTCAGAGCAGGCTGGGAGGATGGAGGGAGAACAGAGTGATGTGGGACATTTTGAGATGGAAAAGCCTCTTTTGGGCATGATTAGAGAGCTAATCTAACAACGATGAGAAGCAGGCTATGGGAGAGAGAGGGAGCGACAGAGAGAAAGCATCACCATAGCTCCATGTTTTTGGATTGTGGTCAGACGAAGGCTGAACTACCCATTCACGGGACTGCGACTGAAGAGCGCTCGAGATGATGAGCTCCCTTTGAGCTGCAATCAAAATGCTGCTCGGTTTTGTGGGCCGATGAGTGTGCAACATCAAACACTCTCTCCCTCTCTCATTCTCTTCCCCCCATTCTTATCCCCTCTCTTTTTTTTCCCCTCTCATTCTTCATGCATTCAGTGGATGCCTAGCAGCTGCTGGTAATTAAAGGACTTTAGAGTCTCACACCACACTGAATCAGAGGAAGAAGAAAGAGAGTAGTAAGACAGGGAAGACAGAGACGCCGCTCCTGGCCAGATCACCGCCTCTCTCACATTCTCTCCTTCTCCTCGTCATCGCAAACCAAGCTAATGTCCTTCTATGTTCCTAATTAGACACCTTAGAATGCTGCACTTCAATGAGCATACACGAACAAACATAAAGAAAAAGGGGAGGGGGACGCAGTGTTTGGAGGAGAAGAAAAGAGGATGGATATTGTGGATGGCAGCTGTAAAAGGAGGGAGGGGGGTGATCAAAGCGAGGGGTGTTTATGTGTGGCAAGCCAACCATCTCTGGAGTGTGGAAGAGCTTATTCCAGAGGGAAGAGTGTCTAAATGGGAGACAGCGCAGTGGTGAGCCGTGCTGAGCTGAGAGGAGATGAGCGGCATAGCTTAGATGCTAGCTTTGCTGTGAGGGGAGTGAGGGAGGTACACGCAAACATGGGAAAGGGGGGAAAAGATAATTTTATAAAACCAACAATGGGTTTGGGATGGATGATGAAGAACTGGAGGAACGGAGAGAAAAGGGGGCAGAAGGAAGCGGTTGTGATCACAGCTGTGGATGGCACCGCGGCTGGCAAGAAATTAAATTTTGGATGTGTAGGATGAGGGGAGCTCTTCACCAGAAGGGTGCAGCTGCTTTTCTCTAGCAGTATTTGACAGATACTTCCTGCTACTCTTGGTTATGTCTTGCTCACTAAATCCATGTAGCAAACCCCTTCAGGTTTACAGGTATTGTCTCATTTTACTTTGCTATGTCATTAGTTGTGTTTCCATTGAAATCTTGTGCAAATTTCTAAATTTCTGGGTAAACAAATACACGTTTCCATCAACTATCTTGCAAGTGGTTAAATCGGACTTGACAAGATTGCATAATTAACTGAGCCCCTGCAAGTCTGATACATCATTGCATTTCATTGCTGCTTCCCACATAAGCATTTGTGTTTTTTTTAATTAATGAATTTGTCTTTTCTGCTCTATGTGTACCCTGAGGTGTCTTTATCAGCAGCTACTGTGATAGAGAGGGAGGTGGCGTGCAAAAAGGGCCACAGTCTGGATTTGAACCATTGAAACACTGCAGTTGTGTACACCCCACACACCCAATTTCTTTTTATGCATTATTTTTTGGGATTTTCTGGTGGTGAGGCATGTAATTGGGAGTGGCAGCATGCCATGAATGCTTTGTCTACAGTAGCTGAAGCTCAATCAGGTACTGCAATGTCAAGGTGTTTTTTAAAATCTGTTTCCGTCACTCTTTATTGCATCTTTTCTTTTTGATATGCCAACTTTTCCACCTCAGACAAGTGTAGAAACTTTTCTTATCAGTTTTTTATTTGATTTATGGCATTTCCCCTCTGTTTATCATGCGGAAAATGAAAATGCACATAGAGGTCCACATGAGCAGCAGCAAGAAGAGCTAATTGTTCTCCCTTTAACTTCTTTTCCTCTCTGCAGTAACTCAGCCAGTGCTGACAGGGGTCCTGCCACACTCGTTGCAGGGTCAGGACAGAGAAAGGGGTATTAGGACCAGAGACAGGTGGCACGAGGGTCCGCTGTGTTGAGAGAACAGATGGCCAATCTGACGTGAATCGGGGTGCTGACCTTTTCTCCCCACGGTACAGTACAGCAGTCCACACAAGTGTTTGTGCATGTACACAAAAATTGAACCAACGTGCACGTACACATGCACGCACACATTCACACGCAAGCCCTCGCACACATACTCAAGAAGGTATTTACACGCCAAACAGCTGTTTCGTCCTCACGACTGCTTTTACCATAACAGCTCCCAAAACCCATTCACCTTTTAGCATCACCACCGCTTACACACTGTGAATTCTTACTACCCTGAATTATTCCATTCTCTACCACACCTACACAAAAGCATATGATTAACAGCCTAGCACGGAGGCTAATGTTGTGGTAAATGATCCCTGTGTGAAGGCACGCAGGCTGCAGAGAATACAGGGCTTTAGCCAGCCCCTCCCGTACCTCCGCAGGCACATGCTGAATTACCTTGTCGCTAGGCAATTATTTGTCCTGTCCCAGCTTTGGAGTGATGTAAATTACTTTAAGTGCACTTTGCAGGGGCCGCCATCACAATAATGATGATTGCGGCGGGGCTCTGACACACACAAATATTCAGCTATACCTTTAGAGAGAGGGGCTGCATTTAGGAGGGGCTGTAAGTGGGGAATTCAAGACATAGCAGCTAAGAAGAAGTGTAGACTGATGAGAGTATGTGTGCGCTTAAGAAACAAAGAGGGAGAGATGGAGATCAGAATGTCTTTCCGCTTCTTTAGTAGTGTGCATTCATCTTCCCGTTCCCAATATACCCTCTAGATCATTTCATCTAACTACAGTCAATACCGCAATGAATGACTCATACCCAAAATCTAATAAATATACATGTTTTTTCTTTTATTTGTTCTATCTATTTTTTCCCTCCTGTCTGCCTTTGTAGAAGTTTGTTCTGTTGCAGTAGCATTTCAGCTCCAGCAGGTGTCACTCATGACTTCTATGCTTATTCGTATGGCTGCCGTTGTTACAGCGGGAGGTAAATATCCCCTAACTTGCTCAGAACATGCACAACAAACACGGTTGGGCTTCACCAGATTTACACCATGTCCATTACACATGCAGAGGCACGGTAAAATGCATATATGATAGTTCTACACAGAAGAACTGGTCAAATAATGAGTCTCTTTGGTCTGTTCTTGTCCGTCATACAGAGACTGAATGGTCTCATTTCCTGTTAATATCAAGTCATGTCAGAACAGGGCAGCAGTCACTATGACTGCGGCAAGTAGCTCTGAAGCAGCTCTGCACCTCTGAGGGACAACTATCCGTTTCCAGACAGACGCTGTCTCCTATTGTCAAACTCAATGTGATCTGAGATAAACATTAGGAAAAAAAACCTGCCTGCCTTTGTGCGGGGAAATTGAGGGCCATTTTGGGAGATGTTTAACAAAATCTGTATGTAAAAGTCTCTGTAAACTGACTGGATGATGATTGAGGGATACTCACATATTATGCAGGACACACCAGCCGCAGTGTGGGTCCCCAGAGCTCAAACACTCTCCGCAGGTCCCGTATTGCTCACATGACTCGATGGGAACTTGGGTAACCTGAAAGCAAATGAAAGGGTCAGGGTCAGGGTGCAGTATCACAAGATGCACAAAAAGAAGCCTCTCGGTTTGTGTGTGTTTGTGGAATGCTCATTCAGTCACACACCAACACATGGTTGACATAATTCTATGTTATAATACGTTACATGATCCCTCCCTCTTTGGTATTACAACAAAGTTAATGTCTTATGTTGACCTAATGTACGGGGTGATGTGTCTCAAATGTTTGGGTGCACAGTGCCCTTGTATGTGTGAGATGTCAACTGCACAGGCAACTGTTGCCTTTATCTTAAGCCAAAGAAACAGTAGTGAGCAGGTGGGATCAGTTGGCCGGAGAAAGCTGTTTCTTTGCCATCAATGGGCTCTTGTCTGCACCAGGGCATCTGTCCACCTAGGTAGAGCCTGTACAAACACACCTACACATGGAGAAGTAGTGACAGATGATTTTCTCAAGAGCAAAGTCCAACTTGATTGCAAAAATGTAAAATGCGTCAGGAAAAAGTAATTATCAAGAATGACAGGGCACTTTTTCACCAGCCAGTGTCAGACTCAAGTTTATTAGAAAAGTATAACTGCAGTAGAACTATATAAAACAGAATTATTAACACTAGGGGCAACTTTTTTCCCCAAGCTAATGCAAAGATCAACTTTATTAAACAAATACATGACTGCAGCATAATTATAAAAGTGAAAAGCAATTATTAATGTTGTACTGTAAGTTGTTTCTAAAAATATGAATGGCTGGAGTATAAAACTCGTAAAGCAAAACATGTTGAATGTGTCAACAGCAAAGAATTTGAATAAGCACTTTCAGCGAAAAGCAAACACACTCCACACCCACGAATCCACACTAATCCACACAGGGCCGTTGGGCTCCAGTCATTTGAATAAAGAACAAACATCCTTGTGCTTATGCGATTGACATCAAACTTACACAAATACAGGGTTCAGAATTTACATATGTGAACACAAGACACTAGAGACGCACAAGAATCAAACACACATTTCCTCAGCCAGTCAACTACTGAGTGAGTGTCAGCTGAGTTGATGTGTGATCCACAGGCTGGGCCTGTTTTCAGCTGCTACATAACATGCACTCATCCTTCTGTCAGTTATATACGAGTGTGTGTGTGAATCTAGCTGTGTCTCTGTCTGTGTCTGTCTGTCTGCCAGACAAGGTTCTGCTCAGCCACATGGCCCTCAGTCTGTTTGTGCAGGACAGAGGTCTGTGCAATCTGGGGGTCAGTGTGTGTGTGTGTGTGTGTGTGCGTGTCTTGAAGTATCCCATGGGGCTGCCATGCTCACACCTGCATCTCACTGTGTCAGCAGGAGTGAGCGTACACACATTGCCACAT
>NTHP01000022.1:80461-91851 GCA_003416845.1 Oplegnathus fasciatus
CCATAACCACGTATTTAAAGTGGTAATAATACAGTTCAATGTTTTGTTCATGACATTTCTTATGATGAACAGCCATTGTTGTGGCGTCTGTGGTGGAATTCACGTGGTCAAGACTTTTCCTAAGGATTTTCCGTGGATATGAGTTCCTGCAGGTGGCGCTCATGTGTGTGTCTGAATTACTACTGTGTCACGAAGAGTAGCTAAATCTAACTGATATAAAATTATGAGATTGTTACATAGCATACCATTTCTGGAGGGATGTTTGTGTTACATTCAGCCCCTCACCTCCATTATTCAGTGCAGCCCAAACATCTGTCTATGAAGACTGAAATATTCATCTTTCTACACATGAATTTACGAGTCAGTTATAGGATGTATCGCAAAATTATATGTTTTGGATGCTATTACACTAGTTGGCCATCAGTTTTCACCAGTGATCCCCTGCTTAGTTCATCTCAGATAGCACAGCAGGTAGTGCATCAAAATTTTACGAAAGTCCAGTTTCTTTTGAACATTTTTAAATATACATTTTAGGACCTCCAAAAGCATTTTAAACAATTTATCGGTCCTCTCTTCGCTCTGGGTGGTAAGTACCCCTTTTCTCCCTGTACAGTGCCCCTGTGCAAAAACACAGATAAAAGTCCCTTCTCTCATGGACATGCATTTAGACACACATCTCTCTCTCTCTCTCTCTCTCTCACACACACACACACACACACACACACACACACACCGCACACTTGCACAAACATGGCATTGAATTTCAGCGTGTGTCCTCTGGACTGATGGCCAACTGTATGGATTAAAGACAAAGTGGGGCAGTGGGCAATGAAGAAGGTGGAGGAGGGTGATGGGACTGTTTCCTAATCTCTGTTTGTGTGTGTTTGTGTGTGTGTTTAGGTATTACAGACTAGAGGACTAGAGGGAGGAGTCACAGGAGGGGGATGTGAGGCAGTGGAGGGAGTGGGAGCATAGAAATAATGGAGTGAGGGAATCGACCAGTGAGGAGGATGAAAAATCCAACCAGTCGATACAGCTAGGAGTGTATCAATTATGTATGGCTTCAATCCTTTTTTTGGGCAAGAAGAGGAGGGGAATAGGTTTGACTGAAAAGTGGGTGTGTTTGTGTGCGTTTTGATTGTGTGTGTGTGTATGTGCTTCAATTGTGTTTTTGCATATATTGCAGACCACTGAAGCCCTTGGGGCCGACAGCTTTAAAATGCTCCCAAAACTGTTCAAAAACTTGACTCAAAAACGATGTTCATAAAAACCAAAAGCATGGCGAGACATCTGATTTTCAGCTACTTCTCACTGTCTTTCTCTTAGTCAGCCCAGGACTGCATTTTTCACTCCTAATACCCAACCTTAATGGGATGCTGTGCCAACTAATAACCTTAGCAAAACACTTGCATGGAAAAAAGGCATTCATTTACTTATGCATGCCTTAACAGCTTCACTTAATAGCACAATGTCAAGCACAGCTAATGATACCTCCACAGCCTATACTCATTTCCAGATCTCATGTGCTCCCTCTTATACAAGGTAAAGATGTTAAGATGGATACTGGTGATATGATCTGAAAGTCCATGGCTCTTTCCCTGGCCCTTTCTCGCCTTTCTTTTCCACTTATCTCCCCATCTCTTCCCTGAGTCTTTTTTCCCCCTTCCTGAACCCACTCCTCTGGGCTCCCGTGTTCGCTCTTCTGAGGTGGCCTCTTTGCTCAGTAATTCAGTCAGGAGGCTAAAAGGAGGAAATTACATCCATGCTGCCTGACCACTTTGAACTCTCAGCCCCCCTCTACCCAGCTTGCTCACTGGCAACTGGTTTAAAGGCCCACACTGACATTTAAGAGATGGAAAAAGCGAGCTGTGAAAGTGCCTAAGAGTGTTTGTGAATGTGTATGTGTAAGTGTGTGCACTCATGTGCAAAGACAGCGATAAAAAGTGACACACTGACATACCGTGATGACACATCCTGGTTCGGTATACTTAAATGAGATTTCACTTATTTTAGTAGCAACTCAACTGACAAAACTTGTCTTAACACTGTAAATGCCTCTTTTTTGGTACTTTAATGCAGGTTAAAAGAATGCATGTCTGTGTATCTTAACACTCGATGTACTATTATGCAGACTCAAGCACAGCAAACAGGGCCTGGAAATTGGGGTCTTGTTTGTCTAATGAAGGTCTAGTTTTTTTTCTGTCAAGCTGACATACATACCTGGTGACTTGCCTCCACTCAGCCACCATCAGACATCATGACAAATTGGGCACTAATGCTAATGGTATAGGGTGTCTGAAAAGCAGCCACTTCAAAGCATAATATGGCTCATTAACATTAGCAGTGGATTGGAAAATCTTTAGCAACTTCTGGTAAAAAGATTGAAGTAGAGAAAGAATGTGGAGTTCAAGTGTGCTTCCCAATCGCTCAAGGGAAATTACTGTATATATAGCGGAATTCACATAAGTGAGTTTGTTCCTATGAGTGATACTTAAAGTACAGACTACATTAACAACCTGTTACTGTTACTACACTTAACGCCTGCCTTCTCTTTTGTCCCTGTCTCTCTGCATCTTAGGTCAGTCCATGTCTATGGCCTCAGTGTCTGTCTACATACCTGTCTCACTCATTATTATGTTTATTTTTTCTTGTCTGTCAATCTACCTGTCAATTTTTTACCCACCTGTCTGGACAGCTTGCCTATGCGACGTTCTTGTTGTTTGTCACTTCACTGTGCCTCTTTGTCTCTCTAGGTATCTCTGGCCTGTCTGTCTTAGTCCAACATGTCTGTGTGTCTCTCAGCGGGATCCCAGACTGTCAATGCAGCCAGTAATGAGGTGTATGCTTCAGTCAGCATGTGAGGAGTTAATAAGGAAGCAGCAGAGGCCATCACACACCAACAGGCATGAATGTGTGTGTGTGTATACGTGTATACGTGTGTGTGTGTGTGTGTGTGTGTGTGTGTTTGGGGAGGGTGTGAAGGCTAGAGAGCCTCCCTGGCACACTTATGGCTGTCTGTCGACCAACGGGGGTATTGATTTGGAGGGGAAGGCAGACAGAAATGAATTCTGATCCACAGAGGGACTCCACAGTGCATGTCTGAGTGTGTAAGGTTTTTTGTGAGCGTCTGTGTGCATGTGTGTGTAACAGTGTGTGTGTGTGTGTGTGTGTGTGTGTGTGTGCATGCGTGTGAGCATGTTTGCTCTCTTTGTCTCAGCGTCTCTCCCAGTGTACATGATGTACATACAAATGAAGGGTTTGGTTACACCCCACTGCTCTCAGGGCTGTTGCTTGCGCATAAGTGTAAGCGTGTGTGTGCGTGTGTGTGTTTGTGCCTAGATGAATGTTAGTCTGTGTACATGAGAAAGAGAGACAGATAGGGAGGAGGGGCATTGATAACTAGGCTCAGGTGGTGAGGGACACTTCATCTAATCCCAAACTGGGGGTGTATGCGTACATACACGCGTGTGTCTGTTTTGCAAGAATGCATGCATGCATATATACACATATGTGCTGTGCTTGTTTGCATGCGTATCACATACAAAATAGTCCTCACCTGGACTTCAGTGCGATACCCTGATGAGAGTCTGCAAGTATCATTGAGGCTGAAAGACCTCTTCAGACCCTATGATAGTGCCTATGATTTAATCCAGCTTGATTCCATAAGAAATATATACAGACAGAGGCTATGGGCAAACACGCTCCTGCAGCGGAGAGAAAATTATTAGATTTGCCTCTAAAGAAACTCTGTGGGGTGAAAGAAAGGAGAAAGAAAGCAGTGACTGATCTCCAGTGGTGTGTCTAAAAGTGCCTGGGTGTTTTTGTTTGGCAGAAGAGGAAAAATCAACATAATGAGCCCAAACTGCCTTTGTGTCTCACTCTCTCCGTCTCTCTTCTCTCTCCTCCCTCTGTCTCTTTCTCCCTCTCATCCCACGACTCTCAGACAGCTGCTTCTGTGCAGCCAAATTAACTGCTCCCCAGTTGCTTTTAGAAAATGTGAAATAAATAAGCGTTTTGCCTCTGAGGGATACAGTGTTTTTGGTTCCACATATGAACTTTAAACAGCTCTGGATGCTGCCTCCATTCAGAGTGTAGGTAACAGTATTTGTCCACCACAAATCTGTCGTGTAGTTTTTCCATCCCAAATCCCCCACACAGTCCCATCCGTCACTCTGTGGCCCTATCTATTACCCCCATGTGATCCCTCTGGCTCCAAATATCCGATTTACAAGTCAGCAAGAAGGGTAATATTTCAACAGGCTGTCGGCAGACGCACTGTTTAAATCACTGGCCTTATCTATCCTGTGCTCTTTCTAATATTTTTCCTCAAATATTGCATTAGAGATATGTTATCCATCCCTGCACATTCATCTTCTTCCTTTAGCCGAATGTGTGTCTGCATATGTACGAGCAGACATAGATAAATGTTTGTCTGTGAGGGTGAGGGTGTGTGTGTGTGTGCGTGTGTCTTCTAGCACAACTGAGGACAGCAAACATTGACTCTAATATTATCATGTAAAGTACACTTGTGTGAAAGCTATCATTTACTCCTTACTCAAAACACAGACCCAGGCCCTCATAAACTCTAAGTCCAAATCTCTACTCTCTCAACATGAAATAAAGGGGGCACAAGGGTAAACAGAGGATCTGGGGCACACACATCTGTAAATGATTATACTGTATATGGTTCGATTTACAGATTTCTGTGCGTATAAAATTAATTCTTCTGCCCAGCAAGAGTCCAAAATAGGATACCCGACTTAATTTACCATTGAAAAAAACATTCACATAGGCAGTAACACATAGACAGATGCAGACACATACACACACACACACTGTACAATACTACATCCATCACTAGGGCTCAGGCTGACAGCTTTGTCAAAGTGAGCCGCAGGGGAGAGGAGAACGGCATTGTGGGATTGAGTCCTCCCATCGGACGCTGCACTGACAGGAGAGAAGAAAGGGGAAGTAGAGAAGAGAAAGGGGGGAATGAAATGGGGAAAATCTGGGAATGTGTTGCACAACCCCGGCAACTGGAGAGAGAGAGAGAGAGAGAGAGAGAGAGAGAGAGCGAGAGAGAGAGAAGAAGAGAAGGTTGAGCTGCCATGGGTAACCCATCAAAAACAGCAGCTCTCCTGCTGTAGCTTGTTTACCAAGACTGGCCTTGTGAAGGACAGACAAAGAGCATATTGCAGACCTGGCAGCATGACCGCATCACACAGTAAAACACACACACACACACATAGACACAAAAGACCTCCTGAGGGTCTGCCAAACTGCAGCAAAAGAACCAAGGCCATGGTTAGAACACACACAGCAACAAATGTACTCAGTGACAAATGCACATACGATGCCTGTATGCATGCACATACACACACACACCAACACTTATTCACCCTTTTAGAAGGCAGTTGGTGGTGTAGTGAAGTGAGCTGTCAGCCCCTCTCAAACAGGAAAGATCAGTCTATGGAGTCAGCCTGAGACCTCTAAAACAAACACATTTACCACAATGCTGGGGACCGAGCCTGCTGCTATCCACTGATGTGTGGGCTCAGCTTCAAAACCTACGACACTGCACTTTGCTTGGTGATTGCAGCCCCATCTCAGTGCTAAGGAGGAAGGCAATCGTCAGATGCAAAAAGAGACAGTGAAAGAGAGAGAGAGAGAGAGAGAGAGAGAGAGAGAGAGAGAGGCAGTGGGACTTGCAGACATGGCCTCCCCCAATTATAGACCAAACATTGCCACTCTATTCACTTTACTCTTCGCCTGGCTCCTGACAAACCCTGTCGTGATTCCTTCAACCAGCACTCGTGTTTCTCCCTGACACTCTCTAGGCTCTAATTAGGCTTGTAAATAATTATTGCAATTAAAGCCTACAATTAGGAGGAGTGAAGCACTGCCATTAGTTTCACAATAAATGTCATGAGCATTCTGCATAGGCGCAGGGAGGAAACAGACAAATGCTGTGCCATTATAGAGGCAGACAGACAGTGAGAGTGAAAGAGACAGAAAAAGAGAAGGGGGGTTATATGAAGGCAGTTGACATACTCACAGCTCTTAATTATAGAGCTGATTATTCTGGCAGGATGGTTCCTGGACTGTTCCTTTGGCTCACATTCACAAAGTGATAAAGTGTGCATGCACACAGGCACACACATACACTACAGACAAATGTGAACAACATGCACACCTTCCCATATGAAAGCACATATATACACCCTCATATAGAAGAAAAGAAAGAAAAGTAAGAGGGAAGTTGTTTTTGAATTCAGCATATTAACTCAACACAATATCAAGTAGAGACTTAAACTGGAGCTTAATCTGAGATAATAGCACTGTAGATGATGAGGGGCTTCAAGGACAGGTTTGCTACTCAAGGTGCTTAGAGTGATGATTTTCTGCCCAAAACTGACCAATGTTTACTTCTAAATATTTGTAATTAGTTGTCTTTATAAAACACTATCTCACTCCCCCACACTCAGCCACACAAATGTGCATTTAACTTGTGCAGAATTTTCCAAAAATCCCTCATGGTTCAACAATGTGGCAAAAGTGCAAACCGCATTGGATTTCTTTTTTCAGGGGCTACGTCTGTGGGAGCAACAGTCAGCGGGCTAATGGCAAACTCTGGGAGACTGCAGACAGACAGAGACAGAGGTGTCAGAGAGTCTAAGGATCAGGTATCCCTTTCCTCATTATCTCATATTATGTCAGAAGGCCAGTGAGAGACTCCTGCGGAGGGGGGTTGGAATAGGAGACAGCCATGAGGTTTTAGCCGGCAGTGAGGGATGTGCAGATACACACATGATCGTAAAGTGAGACACAAACAAACCCACCATAGGGTCTCTCACGTGGGTCTTGAAATTCATTCATTCTAGACTTGACACTATTGAGTCTATTTGGAGACCATTTCACCTGAAGCAGATGTCAAGCTACATGGCACTTGACAGCTGCGTGGTCTGCTAACACAGTCTGCTGGCCTAGTGACTGAATTCACAGCTTGCACAGTGCGTTACTATGTATTGACCTCTGCTGATATAGCAGGGGACTTGGGTGTGAAGGTGGGAGAGGGTGGAGAGGGGTGGATGGATAGATGGATGGATAGGGAAATGGGAGGTAAGAGGGGGGTTCAGGCTGGGACCTGGGTGCACAGGCTTCTATTAATTAACAGCTTGATGGGGGCTGACAGGACGTGTGCTGCTATCAAATAATGAGGTTAGGATTGGCCAATGGTTCCAGGGCACAAAACCTGATTAACACTAATCCTGGCTTAAGTCAATTAACAATGCCTGCTCAGGGACTCATGCAAATGAGGTGCCTTTGTTAGGTGGGCTAGCACAGAGGGAGCAAACAGAGCTCGACATTCATACATGTAAAACATTGCTAGAACATAGCCAAAAGGGGGAAGGATACTCATATCGGTCATCATGAGAGAGCAATAGCTGACTAGCAGTGGTCAAGCAGATGGAAGCTATAAAAACATGATTCAATGAAGGGGCGTCTCTATCTGACATGCTGAGTGACCCCTTCGGTTTGATGAACAGACTCAGTCAACCCTTGAACTTCCCACAACCCCTGACCTCACAACGCTGAGAGACAGCACATAAACAGATAGAGTGTACATGCATTAAACCAAACACAGGGAGCGTGTATGTCAACATACATCCACATAAACCATCCAACACTGTTTCCTGATTCATGCAGGAAACACGGCACATGCGACATATTAATTACCATGAAGAGATTTATAATTTGGTTAATGTTTCTTTTTCTTTGAAAAAGTAGTTCAAACCGCACAACTCTACAGCTGTGATGTCATATGATACAAAGTCACGTGTCTAAAAAACAAACCACTAATTGGCAGACATTGAGATTACTGTAGTGGGGAATGGGACTGGAGACGGAGTGAGTATATGACCGTTCAATTGTCAAAATTAAAATATGGAATGCAAATAAAAGAGCAGTCAAACAAGGCTGAATCAAGACATGAGAAGCAGTGAACGAAGAGACTGACAAGAGTTTAAATGGTTAAAACAATAAATGCATATAATAGATAAATATGCTTTGAAATGACAAGAAAACTACTACTATACTAAATATGCTTTTATTTAAACTACCACCAAGCAATATACTTGTGCAACGTGTAGTCAGACTAGTGTATTTACTTCAACACACACACACAAATACGTACACACACAAAGCTCCAGATTAAGGGAGCTTGACAAGTGGGTCAGGGATGAAAGTGGTTTCTTTGGAATGAAAAGCTAAATGGCATCATCAATAACATTGGATGTGCTTATTGACAGGGGAATTTATCCTAATTTGTCCGGGTGTCAATATCAAGTGAAGCTGTCAGGGAAGCAGCGAAGAATCTAAGCCCAAGGTTCCAAGCTGCAGTTCCAGCCCCCCCTTCTAACTGCAGAGCACCTGGGTAAGGAAGCGGCCGTGCGATTGATTTGCTGGCCCTCACCCCTACGGCTGCCAAACTGACCCTGCTGTCGCACTTACATCCCAGATAAAACATGACGGCCAATCTATCAAGGCCAGTGTCTGCTGTCTGACTGATAGCAGGCCGTCCCGTTTGTCTGTTGTTGAGGTCTGTCGAAAAACAGATAGATGCTAGTAAGCTGTGGCCACCGTTCCCCTCTCATGATCAGCCTCGATGAGGGTGGAATGGGATGCAGATGTGTGGTCCATATGTTGGCACACGGCATCACAGTTTTCTCATGCATGACAGAGAACCTTTGTTCAGGTCACTTCTCTCATATAAACACTGGTGCAGACTTTATGGTTGCCTGGAATATATGGCACCTCCTGCATTGTCAGTTGTACCACATAAAACAAACCTCATTTGACCTCAATTAAAGGCCTAAGATATATTGTACCTAACTTAGGCCTTTAATTGGCCTTTAACTCACATTCACATGGCTCAAAACCCAACCACGGATACAACAGGGGAATTAGAGAACTTTTGAGAACTTATGAGAGAAAGATATTTCTTGCACCCTGTGGGATGCAGAAAAGCATTTTGCATTCAGAGGTAAGAGTGGAGAATATTCAGCATTCTGGTGTTTAAACCTCAGTTGTGTGAAAAAATGGGATTGTGGGAAAAGACTTGAGAAGGAGTGAGAAGACTGTGGGACTTTACAGAGTTGCTAACTGAATTCAGCACATTCCACTGATTGCTCTTTCATCCTGAAAGCAGCCTCTTGATTGTCCTCTGCGCTGTAACGGTGGGTAGTCGAGTTATTGGGACTCTTTGTCCGAATGTCACTGACAGACAGATTGGTGAGAAACACAGAGATAAGGGTCAATGGTCAAACCCCTGGTCTTGTTCGCTCTCTGGCAGCTGCAAGCTAATCAGACTGCCCTGGGGCCAACACAAGGTCAAGGGACGGCAAGGCAACTCTTGTTGAGGTTGTGGTAGTCGCCGGAAACCCCTTCGGTACTCAGCCCTGACAGCAAACTAACAAAGAGTGGAAAGGAAGGAGGGGCTCAGAATAAGTGGACACAAAGTGCTAATCTTTTGTCCCTGTGCCATTTTGACTTTGTTTGCCCGACTGTTGTGTCCATTCTTTCGGCCTGAACCTTTGCCAGACTTCTTCCCTCACCACCAGATTATTGTTCCTCTTCTATGAGATATGGAAGCAAGCATCTTCTGGTAAACTCTGAAATAGATGGCTAAAATAAGAGTTGGGCTTTTAGGAAAAACACACAAGAACATGCACACATACTTAAGTCTTTGAATGAGTGGCCTGGACATGAGCCAGTCCAATCTGCTTGTTGTGGAGGGTGTAAACAGTAAAACTGGGAAACAAAAGGCTTTCCACCAACAATGCTGCTAGTCGCTTTTTTTTAAGTCTGCGCAAGCTGTAACACCTACAGTGCACAGTGGAAGGCCTGGCTATAAGCCATCATGTCTTCCATGCCCATTAACACATGAAATCAGCGTGTCATACACACCAAAGTCCTGCATAATGATGAGCCAGTAGCATGTCAGCTAATCTAAGCCTGGACGAGGTGTGAATGAATCCTATTTCCTCCTGTCTTGATAACCACTGAACCCATTTCCTCCCAATCTAACCACACCAGCCAAACAAAGGTTCTGGGGGATAAGGAGTAGGAGGGAGGAGAACCAGAAAACTCTAGGGGAAAGGAGGGTGGGGGTGTTTGGAGGGAGAACAGGTTGAGAAGAGGCCTCATACAAAAAAAAAGGTTTAAAAAAAGAAGAAAGAATCCATGCATGGATTTCAAATTTCACAGCTGAGCACCTGGAAGAAATTGCCAGGCTTGAAAAAAGAGGTCTTCTTTTCTTTTCTGATAATCTGTGAGCTGTAATGTTGCCGTTCCATACATGGAGCTGGGTAAGGGAGGAAGGATGGCGTACGAGGATTGGAGGCTGAGGGGGTTTAATGTTTGCTAAAGAGCCAAGAGTGTATTGGAGAGTGACAGCAGCACATGGCTGAACGCCTCTATAGGGGGAGGACTGTGTGTCTGTCCATGAAAGACGAGTCTGTTTTACAAGGCAGCTCAGTATCCCTCAGTTGGTCATGCTAGCAAGAATTTCACACTTATCCTTATAAAGAGCTGGCAATTAGAGGGCCACTATTTCACTGAGAACACTATTAAGTCTGTTAAGGTCTATTATGTACTCTTGTGTGCCACAACCATAAAACACTGCAGAAACCATTGAGCTCCATTACAAAGTCAACACCTGCCTCTCTTCTTGGGATTTAATTAAGACATGATAAAAACGTAACCACTTCTGTTAGTTTTGTGTGTGGTTTCTCTGAGTATTTTTTTTCTGTATCAAGGTGTTTTCTAAAAGCCTTTCAGGCAGAACTAAGGCCACGCCACAGGTATCACTTCAAAACCCTTTCAGATGTTAAATCTTGATTGTTCCCCATGAATAATACATTATAGCCTGGGCTCTGCGTACTGGCCGCTGACCAAAGCAACTGACATAATGCAGTCACTGATTCTCAACCGTGTGTGATGAGTGCTCGCCCTACTGCTGGGTGCCAGCGGCCATAACAGCACAATACACCACAAAGGGAATGAAAAGGCCTCATAAAAATGTTGATAATCCAGGCCCCAAAAGACCCCATTCGATACTGGAGTGGTTGTCGCCATTTATCCCAGTGCGCTGCATTGTGTTGATAAACTGACAACAAAGAGAACGAATGCCGCTTTAGGCCTCATGCGGGCCACAGTGTCAGACATGCTTGTATATCCCTCCATTGGCTTGGGCTCCCAAAAAGCAGTACAGCACACACAAACATACACAAACACAGGACTGGTCACAGTGTTAAAAGAAGGTGAGGCCTTTTTGCGTTCTCAGGCAAACACACCCTGAAAAAAGAAATATGAGAAAGAGAGAAAAAAAA
>NTHP01000022.1:91863-117825 GCA_003416845.1 Oplegnathus fasciatus
AAAAGGATTGGTGGGTAATGAATGAGAGACAGAGAGAGAAAGACACGGGCTCCAGTCGGTGGGGACGAGGCCAGGCCAAACACTCATGCAGATCCAACGCATGAATTTGCATGAGCTGGCAAAAGCACCAGTGGTTTAGCTCTGCTCCAGCTGCCATTCACACATGAATACTCTTTCTACCTGTTTGATTAGAGCCTCTGCTGGAATTGTTATGGCACTGGAGTATTACTGCACAGTGTATCTGGCCGTATGTAAAGTACAGTAGGACTTTTATATAAAGGTTAAAGATTATGTTACGTAGTACATATCCATGCCTGCTTTGTTACAGTAGTGAAAAATGCGGTATTCAGTTTGAAATCTACAGCTTTTGATACAATATTAAATGCAGTGAGGTGTTTCAGGAATGTAAGACATTTCAGGGGGCATTTCATGTGACGCAGACAGAGGAAGAGACAGAAAAAGAGGAAAGGGAAAAAGTCGAGGACGTGTCTAGGAGGCAGCTCAGCTGAATCTCCTGAAACAGCTATGACCTTTTTCTCTCCATCACTGCGTTTGCCGCCGGCATTGCTACCCAGCCAAGTACCAAAATCGCTGGATTATTGGTCCAAATATAGAAGCAGCCACACACACATACTCGCGCAACATGACTCAAACATGTGATCTGGCAGAAATCCATACAATGGATCTGCAGAATCACAGGAGGCACAAGGACAGTTGGAAGACACAAAGCTCAAAGTGTGAGTCCTGAGAAAAATAAATCCAGAGATGATGCAACAAGCATGCTTTTGAGGTTTTTCAACAGAGGCACCATAGTGGATATACACAGATGTCTGAAGATAAATCTTGTGATGAAAACCTGCTGCTATGTATTTCAGGACTGTCAGTAATGATACAGCACCCTACAGGAAGGCACACACACACATACACACACACACGCAAACGCTCATACTGCTCCTGGAGAAGAGAAAGTCAGTGAGCCAGGTCTTTTCATCAGTTCCACTGCGCTGCCTCGCACTGGGTCAATCTCACCACATCATTAATATGGTGGATGCTATTGTCATTACATCTACAAAACAAAAGCACAGTTTAACATGGCAGCACCATGGATCGCATATGAAACAGGGAGCTATTAAATATGTTTGGGTGAGTGAATGATGGTGTCTGGTGCGGGAGTGTGAGAAAGAAACCAATGAGAACGAGAGAGAGCAGAAAGTTCTTTCACACACTGGAAGATAACTTGGGGTAGGCAGAGAATGTTTAAGAGTCTGAGACTGAAGAATATCTATACATATGCAGTAGGTGTAATCTATATATATGCGGGTGAGAGAAAAAGGCTAGATGAAAAGCCTCCGAAAGCCTTATGGAGTTTCCATTTGAATACTAAATGGGAGACTGGTGCTTGCATGTGTCTGTAATTATAGTTTTTTTTGTGCGAGCGTACACGTGATCGCGAGAGCCAGTGCATTATGTCGGTACCTATGCAAATGGAAACTGAGGGAGCACGTGCTTTGTGTGTGTGTGTGTGTGAGTGTGTGTGTTCCTGTGGGTGCCTGTATGCATGTTTGTGTTTACAAAGGCCTCGCACATCCCACGATTCTCAGCTTTGCCACAACACACACAGACAGGTGTGAGGACTGGAGAGAGCGAGAGCCCAGATTGTGGAGCATGGCCTCGCTGAGCAAATATTACTCTCTCTCTCTCCCAATTTCTGTCTCCCTCTCTCCCTCTCTCTCATTCAATGTCTGTCTCTCTCTTGGTCTCTCTGTATTCCCTCTTTCCCACTGTGCCAAACACAGAGGGCCTCTTTGTTATTCAGAGTAGGAAATGCAACTGGAGCCAAATCTGCCCTGCTTTCTGTTTGATATCATCCCTCCTTTGTTCTTGCCGTCTCCCATCACCATGCGCTTGGCCTCAAACGGCATCAGCAAGACACATGGGAACAAGTGGAGCTTAGGCGAGACAGATCTCGTGATGTCCTCGCTGTCTGACTTCAAGTGTAGCTCGAGGTGACATTTAGGCTAACGGTGAGATAAAGGTCAAATAGATCTTTTCCACTGAATGCTAGTACGAAAGAGCTGGTTTGAAGGTGACTGCAGTGTATTTTACAGTGGATAGTGCTAGTACTTGCAGTACTTGAAAAATACAATATGGTACCTAATACTATACATCCTAAATTCACCCTCCCTGAGTAGGTTACATCAGACAGGATATTGCAGTTCCATCTAGACTAAAACGAATGACAAAAAAGAATCAGAACCAGAATCACATATAAAAAAACATGTGGTTTCTGTTGAATCTGCCAATTTATGGAAAAAGGCTGAATGAGTGTGTGGCATCACTAAATCCCAATCCAGTTACTCTGTCAGGTGTGACTATCGAGTGGTATCCTTGAACATGCAGGGCAACATCCTCAAAGTAGCTGAGAGCCTTTCAGTATGTGTGTGTGTGTGTGTGTGTCTGTCTGTCTGTTTCGATCCTCCCCGACCCCTGGGGAGCAAAACAGAAGAGTCTACATGGTGAATACTAATAATATTCACCAACATCACTTCTCATTCAGATGACTAGCAGTTATGAGCTCGACATCAAAAGCTTGTTTCATCTGCGGAGTAAGTGGGAATAAAGGATTTAGTAAATATGGGAAACAGACTTTAGACTCAGTACAAACTCGTCTTTACTTGTGGAATCTATGTCATGCCTTGCAACAGACCCATCATCTCATTGCCAGATACATGTGCATATGTTGTGTTTGTGTATGAATGTAGCAGATCTGAAGTCTTATCCTGGAGATATCCTTAAAAACATGATAAGTTGTTCAATAAAAATATTATGGTGCATGTGCTGTATAAATGTTAATAAAAGAGAGATTTGAGATTTTAAATAATTTGGCCTATCATTTGTTCAGATATTATTTCTGTAATATGTCTTACTAAGAATCTCAGCGGTAATATTGGTTGAAGTGTGGAGTTATTACTGGTGATGTGATTGCATTTGACATTGTTATATTTTTATTCTCACAGCAGGCAAGTGTCTGACCAAAACTGAGCAATTTTTCAATCGTTTTTTTTTTGTTTTTCCAGAGTGAAATAAAACAAATCATACACAGCACCGCCGTGTGTTAGTCACAGATGCTGGGGGGAAAAAAGCATTTGTAGATTACAGTAAGTCTGTTTTCTCCTCTCTTCCCCTCTCTTGGCAATAGACACTATTGTCTAAATAACTCCTTCACACCGCATCCGCCCACCGCGGTTCCTAACCTGTAGGCTCTGGCCAGCCAGTTGTTGAGTGTGTTAAAAGCATAGATAAGGAGAGAGGACGGCAATCTATCACCTCACACTGACAGCCTCGCACGTCGTCTGTCTCTAGGGTTGCTGCGCTGCCACGCTCCCCTGCAGCTGCTCCTCCTCTCCTCTCCTCTCCCCCTGTCACTTCTCCTCCTCTTTCCATCTCTTTTCTATCATGTTTTCCTCTCATCTCCTCACCCCAACTCTGTCCTTGTGTCCCCTTCCACCCTTGTCTGCCCTCGCCTTTTCTGCCTACTTAGTATGTCAGCTGCATTGATGGCTATCGGCTGCTTTCCACCCGCCCCGCAATGCTGTGTCACTTCATTAGAAGTGTGAAAGGATGACCTTGCACTCTGTCTCTCTTTTTCTCTCAGTGTCTCTCTTTACTCTGTCTAAGTCATGCGCTCCTCCAGCTGTCCCTCTTTCCCTCATCACTCTTCCTCACATCCTCTGCCTCAGCCAGCCAGCCAGCCAGCCGGCAAGTGCCCTTCATCTTTCTCTCTCACTCTCAATCTACCTTGTCTTTTCCTTGTCTCTCTATTTCTTTCTTTCTCCCTGCCCTCATTGTTCTCCTTCATTATCAAACGCTGTCACAACGTCCCCCGCTGTGCCACCCAGGTTATTTATAGCTAACAGAGGGTGGTGGTGCTGGTGATGTTGAGAGGTGGGCCATCTTGAGCCCTACTGGAGCACACACACACATTCACACCCTTTTCCTGACATTTAAGAATATGCACACACACAAAAGACACACTTAAACCATCCATTCTCCTGCATGAGAACACTTGTATAATTAGCGAAGACAGGTCAGCATGTATGTGTCTTTCCAACACCTACCTGTCTCTCAGACATGACATAGAGGTAGCTGCGGTCATGGGAGAAGGCCATATCTCGCAGGATAGGGCTGCCGTCCTTGATGACCGATATTGTCTCATACTGGACACCACCGTGAGGAGGCCCGTCAACACGAATCTGAGAAACACAGAGCACAAACAGGTCAGTGATTGCTATTTATATCAACATGACAGCAGGAATGGTAAAACAGACAAAGAGTGATTGACAGGGGTGACAGATGTGGGTCAAATAATATTTGCAAAACAATCTATCATTATCATTTAGCTATTTGGGGATTCAGGTAGGTGGAGATACTCTATGAGGGCTGTTTGGATAGCAAAATAGTGACAAATTGAAAACAGCAGAGAGGCGCTTGATTGACTTTTAAATACTTTCTTTTTCATTGACAAAATGTGCTGCACTCATTGCATTTTGAAATAAATGTCAGCCCCCTGTGATTCCATGTAGGATGGGGTTACAACAACTGTGAAGAATTATTTGCTGATATTGTTAGACCTTTGTGAAACTTTAGCTCTGTTTTCCTTTCCTCTTTCTCCTGATGAATGATGTATTCCCTCAGTAAGGCTTTGAACTTGAGGCCAAGACCACCTAACTACAAAAACAGTGGAAAAGCATTCTAATGACTTATATGAGGTACGTGACCTTCCCTGACCCAAATGGGCCAGAGCCAGCCCTGTTTCTTCTTTATTCATCAGATCCTGCTGGCCAAATATATAACCAGCACAGTAAATCTCAAGGGGCGGCATGGGTTTCCTGATGCTGGGCGTGAGAGATGCCTCTGTGATGTCACATGTCAATAGGCCCTCCTCCACCCATGAAAGCTGATGGCTCTATCATCTGTCCATCCCCGCCTGCCTTCCTCCACCCAAACATTCATCTATCTATTCAGATGGTGACAGCACCAAAGAGCAGCCAGACTCTCTATAAAACATCACAGAGGGGAAAGTCAAGGTCATATGTCTGTCAAAAGAAGCTCAACTGGGAGGCTGGGAGGGTATGTGAGCAAATGTGTGCACACACATGCGGGCCTTTTGTGTATCTGTGGCTGTGTATGAATGTGTGTCAAACTGCTGGATGGTCAAGTAAAAGAAACATGATGTAAGTTCACACAAAGCCCCAAGAGCTTTGCCTTCAAAGCTTGAGGGGTTAGCTGAGTACACGACAGCAGGCGGCACAGTTAAGGGGCAGGGCTCAAAGTGGTTGAGCCTTCCGCGGCTGACCTACGTCTGACCTTGGCAGGCTAATCCAAACATCGAAAAAGGAGACATATGTGAAAACCATATGTAGGAGGAGAAAGGCAGGATGTGGGGGCCGTGCCAGTCTTCATCTGGTTACTGACACTGCAGTGAGGAGGGAGACCTCAGCAAATATGCTCATCCATAAAGCATGTCGGCGTATGGCCAGACCAACCCTGTTCTGTTCACTACTGTGTCAGTGTTGTGTGCACCCGTAGGAGCAGTCTGTCATGCTGTGATATGTGTCCTAGCAGGCCGCCACTAGGGATCACAAGATAACCCGACCTTCCCCCTGCACGCCTGCAGTTCATCTGAATCAGATCGCTATCGCACAGTCTCTCACCACTGTCCAGGGGCCTCTAAATTCACATTTGGCTGGAAACACACACTCAACGCACAGCTGTTTTAGAGCGTGTCCAGAACAAAACGTCTACTCTCCAGGCAGGGGTATAACACTTCGTTACACACTACAACAAAAGCACTAAGATACCAGGACTGGCAATTACTAAACAGTTAACTGTCCTGTTAAGCAGACACATTTAATCAGGAGTGCAGAGGTGTGTACAAAGAGATAAATAATGAATGACCTTCTGTTCCCCAGTCATCAATACCGTCTGTTTCTCAGTCTCTGCTTCACTTGTATATAAAGCTTAGGCTTATAGCTCACGCGGAGAAAATGGAATCAACATCACTGACACTCGAGCACTCACACCATCCCATCGTGTACACACAAACACACCCACATCCAGTTGCTTTTCACATTAAGAAGCTGCTTTTCTGTAGTAGCTGTAAATCTTGCAAAGTGTGTTACATTCACACATATGCAGACACAAACACACACCCACAACATTGTAAGGAAGTGAAGAAATGTGTGCATGTGTGTGAGGTGGGTTAGTTGAATGTGAGGTACTTCGCAGGGCAGGCTCACCTCTGGGTGGGCGAATGAGACAAAAAAAAAAGAGGGAAAATGAAAACCTTGGGCAAGTAAATGGAGAGACCAGTGCTTACTGGACCAAAATAATTCTGTCAAAAACTCCATCTGTTTACCTCACTCACTCACTCCCACACTAGCATTTTAGCAGCCTACAGACTCTGCCACATGAGTAAGCGACTCTCAGGCCCAAAACATCAATTTCTTCAGCAACGCTTTACTTCAACCTTTGGCCTGCTCTCTCAGGTACTTAAACCTATCCCCTCTCTGCCCCATTTGACCCTGCATTATTTATCAGACTGGGTGAGAAGGCTGCTAACAGGTTGGATTCATACCCTCAAGCCCCTCTGACAACATTACTGCCCCTCTATTTTAAGAGGACACATCCGCTGAAACAATCCCTGGTGCCCCAGAGAGCTGTCCTTGGTTTGGCCTGGTATAACATGGTCCCCCATTTCAACACATCAGCCATTAGCTAGCCTCTCTCTATCACCGGCGTCGGAGAGCTGCAACTGAGTAAAGTGAGGAAAGAGAAAAAAGGTGAAGACGGATGAGAGTGTTGAAAAACACTCTACATGTACCCCAGGGGCACCATGGCCTCAGTACTGAATATTTATGAAAAGAAAAATATAATGCTGTCTTGAATATCAAAAAATGATGGTCAGAAACTGAGGTTCAGACATCTCATCACATTCACATAAGGCATACAATATCCTTCATATACAAACAAATCCAAACAGACGTACACAGAACCATTGTGAGAGACGCCTGGAGAAGTAAGGACAGAAATAAATGTCCCCAGGCATCGCTGAGTAGGAGGACTTCAGAATCAGCAAGCTAAGAATCCTGGAGCACACGCAGGGTTGCCATATTTAGATTTCAAAATCCAAACCACTTTTGTCACTTTTAAATAACTTTGGACTACATTTTCTTAACTCCATCTTTATTTTGTAGCATTGCAAGCACAAACTATGCCGGGTTTGTTTGAGTTTAGCATTGTATTTTGTTACAGTTACGACAACATTTCCTGGTTAAATTAAAACTCAGACAAGTATTGTTTAAGTTCAGTTATTGTTTATAGATTTAATCTTCAGTTTTCTTGATTTAAATGGTTAGATTTCTTTGTTCTGACTTACCATACTCACCATGCCTCCAAGCAATTAAGGTAAAGTTAACGTTCACTGATACAAGTAACATTTTGTTATTGTCTGTTTTAGGTACGAGAGAATGAGACTCCTCTAAGAGAAATATGATTCTGCCTAAACAGATTGTGCAGTAGATTGGAGGACCTATTTAAGGGGTCAGTTGAGAGGGAAGGATGTCTGTATAGCTGTGTGCACGTGATGTCACCTTCAGTTGATTGGAGTTGTTTTTTTCTCAGTTAAGCCATGTTTGCAGTGTAGTTGTTTGTTGTTTGTATTTTCATTTTTTCAAGATACTTTGAGTGCACTTTGGTTGCACAGTGTAAATACACCCTTTTTTAACGTCATTGACAACGTATCTGAGTCACTCTGGTCAGGCTTCTGACCAATTCTGAACTTTTGGTATTGAAAACAAATTTAAAAATTCATTCATTGAAAATTCATTCAAATTCATTTTCTGTGATATTCATGACAGCAGGAGTCTCCCTGTTAACAGTGTATAGAACGTATATAGATGTATTTTATTACTCAGAGGGGGGGAATGTTCCCAAGCTGCCACATCTTGCAAAAACAAAGATGACTAAAAAAGGAACTTTTGTTTCTATGTACAAACTTTATGTCGCAGCACCTAGTCAGGCGTAAGCGGGCGGGAGGTGGGGGGTTTGGCCAGCGGGGAAGCCATGGCAGCGGCATCAGAGGCCTCCCCTTGTGGCTACAAGGGCCTGTGCCAGTGGGGTGCTTTTGATCAGACCATGTAAGCACCCTGGAAAAACGTTTGAAGATTGACCAAACTCCAATTCAAATTGCCCTTCTCCCTCTTTCTCTTTCTCGCTCTCTCTCTCTCTCCCTTGGTCTCACTGGTTTTGAACACAGTGCCAGACACTGGATCCCCAACCGTGTGAGTCTGTGTGAAGCAATTTGCTGAGTGAAAAGTGCTGAATAAATCCAGGGTAAAAGTGCATCAAATGTGTGTTTGCAGTGTCTTGTGGATGCTGCTGCTCAGAGATAGAAGGAAAGGGAAAGGCCAAAACTGCAGGTCCCCCTTATAGACACCATTATGTAACATATGCAAAATGCCAAAATGACCGGTTTCCAAATTGTATAATCCTACACTGTATGAGAAGCAACTGAGACATAAAATGAAGTGTTTAAATTTAGTTTTAAGAGGAAAACATTCTAGTGTAAACAAATTTTTAAGCAAAACACTGTGAGGAATGGTTTGCTGATTTACTGATTTGCTCTCTGTTTTACAGCTTGTCTCCAAGTGTTTGCTCAACATCAGCCACTCAATTTTTAAAGAATGTTTCTCCTTTAATGGCCACAGCTGCTAACTATTACCTGAGAGCTGCTTCCTTTTCAGATTTGGAAAAAAAGCTATTTTCTAACCTTAGCCTTGAGGGAGGTTACCGTTTCTGAAACAGGACGCACATGTGTACAGGTGGCTGCCAACACCAATACAGATCCATCTGAGGGTGTACATTAATTTACCACCATATTTCAGCTGGCAGAGCAGACTGTAACCCACGCATGGGAACCTTTACCACACCACAGTGTACAGCACACTCCACACTAACACCTTTTACCAGGATAGGATTAAGTCAAATTGTAGGTCTTCCACCCACACGTTGTACCAGAATAGCATAATGGAAGTTGATTTTAGGGAGATTGTGTTTTTATTGCTGAAACTCAGAAACACATTGTGCTCAAAGACAGAGAGAGACCGAGAGTAGAGAGTGAAAGTTGAACTCCCTACATAACCTATCTGGCAGCTATCTCCTGCATCGACACTAATCCAGTTCAACAGTCTTGGATGTTGACGTGATAGGCATGGCCTTTATCTGGCTGATCCCACGCACTGGATTAGATTCTGCGAAAGCACACCACCGCCACACAATTTCTCGCTCTGTCTCAATGCAGTGACCCCTTACAGAGACACCACAGAGGAGGCTCTGCTGAGGAGATTTGTAGTCTAGTGGGGTAATGCCGATTGAAAAAGACACAGGTCAGAAGGATCTGACAATGACCATGATAAACCTTATCCAATCAAATCCAATATGTCTGATGGGACCAATCTCAGCCTCAGTAAATGGCCTTGAATTTGATGTTGAGATTGGTCGGTACCTTGGGCCAGATGACAGGTGACAGACTGCTGACAGCGTTTTAAGAGCCAGTGAAGCTTGTCAGGAGGCATGCATGATTTGAAAGGCTTTTGTGACAGCCGGGTGCTCTCACCACATCAGATTTGCATTGCAAGCACAATTTTGAGGAAGAAAAAGACATTTTCCTACACACATACGCAATTTGTCCTTCGCTTTTAACCCCTCCAAAGTGAAAATTCACCAGTGTTCAGGACTCAGCTCCCAGGCTAATGCTGTGATAGGGGGCAAAGGCAGGAGAATGGCCCCAACAAGTCTTTTAGTGTGGAAATCAGTGCACCCAAAGGAAACCCATATGGACACTAGGAAAGTATGCAAACCCGGACACTAAGGCCCCAACTGGACTCAAACCCAACACCTTCTTGTGGTGAGCCTCTGTGCTAAGGGTCTGTGTTAATAGTGTTTGTGTATGTATGTGAGTGTGAGTACTGCATGTTACATGGTGGTGTGAAAGACAGGTGGCACTAGGGTATGAGGTGTACTGACAAATCCATTGTCCATCCCCCTGGAGATTAATGTATAATGCCCAGCCTTGGATGAAGTCAGTCCCTTTGGGCGTGCATCAGGGTGAGTGGACTGGAAGTATGAGTCACCCTGGGGAGGGGGATTTATCACCAACACACTAGAAGTCAGCTACCAGCGAGGCACACAAATTCATCATTATTTCCTCTGTTTAACAAAAGAACAGAGGCGCATGCACATGAATGTATGCCCATACACACAAGCACACGGCTCATGAAGGAAGATAATTGAGCATCCTCACACGCACGAACATAGATACAAATCAACTGGATGTATTTGACAATTGGCAGAACACTGTGTACCAACCAGGCTCACTATCTCTATCTATTCGCATGTCTGTCCTGGAAACTCGGCTCGAAATGTAGCAGACTGCTATTGTATTTCTTTACTTCAGGTGGAATGGGTACAGGCTATTTGGCTGCCTATGTGTGTGTGTGAGTCTCTCTCTTTCTCTCCCTCACTCTTTTTCTCTCTTTTTCTCTCACTTTCTTTCCCTGTGCAGTGGGAGAAAACATGGAGCCTCTCTCCGCCTCGATAACGCATCTAATCCATCACCAGTGTCAGGCTGAAGAATTCTGGTGTCAGTAGCGAGCGGCATGTAGAAATGTGCTGTGTGTATGTGTGTGTGATGGCTCCCACCAGCCCAGCACGCCGTCTCTTTTGTTCCTGTTCCTGTTGTACAATATAAGCTCCCATAAGGCGTATGTTAGCCTGCTTGCCTATATGCGCTATGTGTCACTTCCCATCGGACAGACTGAGGCCGGAGAGGCCTCCCTGTGGTGATGGAGGAGAGGAACATGAGGAAAGACAGGGGGAAAAGAAAATGGACAGATGTAGAGATTGGAGGAAAGGTTAGGGAGAAAAAGGAGAAACAGGCTATGTAGGGATGGAGCAGCAGATGAAAGAAACAGACACGGGGATCTTCACATAGGTGTAATTCTCCCTAACTCCCTAAACTGCTCATATGGTCGCACTATATCTGCTAAAATGACCTGAGCCTTTAGTCAATACAGGGGGCAATTACTTCATATTTTTGGCCAGGCACCATAAAGCCTATTGATTTGCCTCTCTGCTCCATGTACAAAGCAGTTAACCCTCTCCTACACAACATCTTTCCTCATCTGAATGGACAGAAATGCAAGAGACTGCACCCGACAAATTACACATGATAACCGTTCAAACTATAATTTTATATCATCATTGATTGTGAATATCGAAAGAAAACATGCTGTCAAATTGATTCCCAGCGAGTCTTAACAACCAATCTTACAACAGCCGCCTCTATAATAGCTCAATCCAAGACTCATCCAATTCCATTTTAGTTCTGTAATATTGCCATCTTTCTCGGTCACATAACTCACAACCCTAAACATGATTGTATCAGCACTTTCCCCTGTTTGCCCCCGAGTCCAAATAGAAACCAGAGACCGCGGCATGCATTAGGGGTCTGCGGTAGGATGAGATCAGGGCTCAACTCTAATCAGCCCATACACACATATTAAACACAGCAGCACAATGCGAGGCCTATATTTAGCTCTACATTAAAACACTGAACAGGGGCCAGCGTGCTGGTGATGGATGCAGGCCAAGAAGGTTCAGAGAGAGCAAAAACGGAGGGATGTGGTGGGAGGGATTTTCTGCTTAGCCCTCAAAAATGGGGTTTGCCAGTACGGAGAAGCCACTGTTTCTACTCAACTGGCACTTGAACATTGAGAGAAAAATGGTTTGCATACACCAACTAAATAGCTGACACCACAATAAGTTTTCCTTTATTAGCTGACCCAACTGAAGAAAGAGACAGATAGAGGAACACACACACAGAGAGAGAGAGAGATGAGGTGGATCCAACAAATACAAAATGGAAAAGTGGGATGTTTTCAAGAGTAGGAATGAAAATTGGCAAAGTGTAAAGAGGAGGTGAGGAAAAGGACTCAGCACTGTGACTTCCACCAGAGACACAGCAGCATTCACACTTCAACCCTGGTGATGACAACTACTTATCCCTAGCTGAGGTTTAATGTACAGACAACACCTTCACAATATATGACACCAAGATAAAGCACATGCTTAAACGATTGCACACAAGCCTGCACGCTTACACACATGCTCTCACAGTTATATTTAGCAATTCCATGTTATCAGAACAAAATCTAACAACAAATACCTCTTCACAAAAGCCTGACTTCTAATAACGGAGCCTCCTCTCCAGGGAAAATGATGCTTCAAAGGTGGCGCTCTTACTTCTGTGATGTACGCATTGAAGGAAGGAAGAAAAGCGACACTTATTTTATGTGAGTAAATAAGCAAGGGACAAAGCAATCACACAACTATTACAAGCCGTACACAGAGCCAATGCGCTGACGGTTAGACAAAAGTTATTACAGGAATGTCAAACAGTCTGAACCAGAAGAAAATATCACACCTCCTGTTTTCTCCCTCGGCATACTTCAAAGTAGATCACAAAGATATGTGAATCAAAAAGTAGCTCAGAAAAGGTTCAGGTGAGGGGCAAATTAGCTGAAATTGTTTCAATTTCTCCCACCGGATTTGTGAGATTTAAATGTGGGACAAGATTGGCAGGTAGAAGTGAGATACTGGTAAATTATAGCCAGCGGGATCCGCACAGCAAATGAGAATATAAAAGCACTTCAATCAAGCCCACCTTTTACACCTGTAATGTGTGTGAGCTTTAATAACCTCCCCATATGTTTCATGCTGTGGTTGATATTACTGAGATGTATTTGCCGGTGGTGAGTGAGTATGCTATTGATGAATGTATTATATTGCTATGAGGCTTTGACACTCAATGAAGTCTTCATCAAGGCCACATTAATGTGACATGTGCTGGACCTATTATGGATAAGCACGTGGCATGTAATGAGACATGAGCGCGAAGGGGCCTGGGGAGAGGGAAAGGACATAAAGAAAGGAGAGAAAATGTTGAGGTAGAATAAGGGGTGATACACAGATGCAAGCATATCTATCATAGAAAGGTGGATACATAGAAAGAAGACGGGAGAAAGATTATACCTTGGAGTAGGATAATGTTGAAGTGGTAATCTGCAAGATCCATACTTCTGTTTATTTTTGGCAGCATCCTTGATCAGTCAGTGAGTCATTGCTGTGGGGTTTTTTTGTACTGTGCTTGCATGCAGCCTACTGTGAGTTATTTTTCCTTGCATTTTCTGTTACTGAAATTCAGTTACCATAAAAGCTTGTCTTTAGTTATTAATTCCATATAATGCCCATCGCTGCTGCTCATCACATACACACAACCTGTGTAGCACAAGATTTTTCTCACAAAAAAACCCCAGGGTGCCCAGGGTGTATATCACATGAACATATCATGAACTCCATCAATCAGAACAGAGTATCAAAATAGACATGTATTAATGTCAGATTATTTTAGAAGAGTGATGCAGGATGAGGTAAGAAGCCAGTACAGGGAGGCCTAGGTGGTCAGGTGAGGAGGCCTATCTCTCCTTTACATGACATCACACCAATACCATAAAACCAACCCATACCACATATAGCTCCATAGAGACAGATGTCACAACCTTTCACCTCCCTTTGCCTCAAACCTACCAAGTTCCCAGCAGCCACTGGATAATTAGAGCTCCTCTTGTAGGCTTCCACAAAGAGACAAGGGTAAGATGGACACCACACTGTGAACCTTTAACCTCTGTTGGCCAACAGAAAGAAAGTACGAGGAGGGGGAGGGCTAAGAAAGTGGGATGAACTATGAGAGACAGGGGTTATCCAATCAGTCCTTTGCAGGGAGACAGTGATGCTACTGATGAGTTGGGGGGGGTTGGACTGTCTGACCCCATTCAACAAGCTCACAAGAAAAGCAGGCCAAAACCCCTGTGCTGGACAAGGGTTACCATGGTAACCTCTCTCCCCTTGGGCACAAGATCAGCAGGGAATCAACTGAAAGTGTGCGTCTGTGTGAATATGTGTGTGTGTGTGTGTGTGTGTGTGTGTGTGTGTGTGTGTGTGTGTGTGTGGATATGCTTGGAGATATAACTGATAACTGTTATGTCATCACCATTGTTTAGCCCATCTTTGGCACAGGATGAACTGGTTAAGAGAGTGCGCTGGTCTGTCCTTCAAGGGACTTTTGGTTGTTTCAGTGTTGGTTTTCCCCAGTGAGAACATGTGGTAAAATCAGCCTGCCAGGAAACACCAGCATTCCAGCACAAACACTCTCTCTGGATACAAACAGGATATGTCGGGTCATGACTCTAGTTAAAACTGATTTATCTCCATAGGTTAATAGCTTTTTGGTGCAGTTACAACACCAACATTGTGACTTGGCAGCTAACAGCCCACAGATTTATTTTGTTTTCGACGCTGAAACAAAAGGTTTCTTTCACATTTTCCATTTTATAATTACACATTTATTCTAGAATTTGATTTGAAGATATTTTTCAATTGATGCACTCAAATATACCACATTATTTAAAGAAATAGATTTACTGTATTATACTTCATTAATTTACTGAAATGAAATCATTACTCAGACTTTCCCTCTCTGTAAAATTAGCGTTACATCAGAAGAAAATAGCCTACTTTAAAGTGATGAAATAGCCTCCTAAATAATGCAACCTGTGTAACACAATATTTTACATTGTTTGAAATGCAATAATCAGACGAGTAAGCCTTTATTTGATTTATTACCGCAGTACTGTATAATTGATGCTATGCTATACACATTAATGATAATGTGTGTGTGTGTGTATGTTTGTGTGTGTGTGTCTGTGTGGCCTAATTATCCAACCAAAAAGATCAATGTACTTAGCATTAAATATATTTGAGGGCAATGCACATGAAAAGCAAATCACTAATTGAATTAAAAAATAGCTTTACTGTACATAAATAATTCAGCCAAGGCTGTGTAGTCTAGATGACATTTATACCTCCACTCTGTAAAGTATGTCCAAGCAAGCATGTGTAATGCTGTCTGCACATAAAACAAGCTAATGACTTTCAGGCATATTCGTTCTGTGTGAGAGCAGCAAACCAGGCCTTGATTCATTAGTCTGCTAATTAGAAAACACTGTGAAGAATGACTTGTGGTCCCAACATTTCTATGCACATTTATGACATTTACTGCGAGCAACACAAGCACATAATCAGACAGGCACATGTTTGTATACACAGGGACTGTACCGACTCCATACTCTGCGGCTGTGTATCCCTATTTGCACATGATACATGCAAAACAGCAACAGGCCTGCGTCTTCCTGTAGACCAGGGGATCAGAGATACTCATCAGTAGAGACATGTGTTGGTGACAGAGAATCTTCTTTTATCCTCCAAACACTCAGACACAAACACACCCACACACACACTCCCTCATCCTCTCTCATCCCCTCATAACTCATACACATGCTCTGAAGCGGCAGGAGGGGAAAATGCTGTGTATGCAGAATAGACGAGCAGCATACACTCGGGTCAGAGTAAGTTGAAAAAGAAGGAGAGAGACAGAGACGGAGAAGGTAGAGAGGACTGTGTGTGTGTGTGTGTGTGTTTGTGTGTGATGCCAGCACATTTTGTAGTCTATGAATCTTCACTAAAGCTCTTTAAAATTGCCCACCAGTCTTTCGTCAGGATTTAATGCCTGCTTCTCTCCAGAAGGAATAGACCAGCCAGTTAAAGTATGCTAATTCAGTGGCACTAAATACACTGCTTTAAATGTCAACCTTCCATTATTACACACACTCTGCCTGCCTCAGGACCAGAGCAGAATCATAAACACACACACACACACACACACAAACACAGGCAGCACATGTGTACGCACACACACACAAATCAGGCTCCTGCAAGGACATAAGGAATATAAAGACTTACAGATCACAACCACTTTATAAAATCAATAACTGAATGAGCAAAGGACATTTGCGACAAAGGTGCACGATTAAAGCAGCTTTTATCTGTTTGAAGGGAGAATGAGTGAGGAATAGAAAAGATACAGTATAGAGAAATGGAGAGAAAAAAAAAAGAAGAGAACCAGACAGGCAAAGATGTAGAGAGATGGAGGATAACAATAAGAGTCAGAGACAGAGAGCTACAGTTCAAATCAGAGCCAGAGTATAGCTACACCAAGCAGAAAGCAATCAGCTTGCAAACAGCCAGCGAGAACCCTGGCACTCCTCCCCAACCAAGGGTGACAGCACCATTAATTCTATTAACCCTATTAGTATTCCATCCTCATCGCCTCGCTGGGTCAATACACACCTCCATCACACTGCAAAGCTTCTGCTTCCTTCTTCCATATGCAAAGGGAGTGGGGAGCAGTGGAGGGTTCAGGGACGGCTGGATAAATAGGAGCCCAGACAGTGGCACTTCCTCTGCTCAGGGTACGGACTGTAATGACCAGCCAGCTCTGGCAGACCAACTCTGTCTATGACACTAACTCTGACAGACACACAGTGCCATGTTGCAATCAGGTAGGGAATGAGGAGGAGCAGCGATGGATACAAGTACTCCAATTTGTCTGCTGGTCACATTTGGGAAATCGGTAAACAGGGTGTCGTCAGGTTTTAGCACCAGCACTTTCTGAAAGCTATGTTAATAAAAATGGAATTTATTTTGAAGCCTTTGTTCCACATTTCTCACAGTGTAGTTGCTCAGTGAAGGCCACTACGTAGAGGATGGATGATTACAGTGACTCATTACTCTTTCAGTGTATATCACATGTGAGTGTTGTATTAAGAAAGGCTATCCTAACCTATCCTTTAAAGTGACAGAATCAAGACATTCTTGGGAAATGTAGGGAAATTCAATGTGCCATTATCCTATAATAAACAGCATAAACAGCGTCCATTGTTCACAGAGAACACAGCTAGTGCAAATTCAGATGAATGGAATAAATAAGTCAAATGGAGGGACAACAGGCAATTAAATGAAGTGCAACTGTACTTGTTGTTTTTAATTTTAACACTGGACACTGGACACTGAGCACAACAAAACCAGTCATTGCTTGACTGCTGGTGTGAGCAACTATAAAGACTGTATCTTTTTCTTTCTTACTATCAAAATAACTGTGGTTAAGAAATGTTGACGCTTATAAATTAAGATAATTTATTTGAAGATTTTCAGGATCAAAGAAAAATAAAAAATGATTAAAACAACATCTTCTTTCTCCAAACAGGTCTAAAGCCTTAAAGCTGCTCCGGTGGCAAACTGCAGTAGGAGCAGAACATGGGAAATGAGTTGAGGTGTATGTGACAGCCTAAAGACAGCCCTCTCCTCCCATCTTGTTCCCCTCTCCTCCCCATCCGCCTCCAGCTCCGGGTGGGTGAGTGAGGTTGCCAACAGACACTAGCGTACCAAGTATGTAGGACAGCGCCATTAGGGCATTAGTGCCGGTCAGCAGCCAGCCAGTCTGTGTGTGTGAGTGCGTAGTGTGTGCAGTGAAGAAATTGGGGATGCGCAATAACACCCTGGGGGAGGAGACACAATCTGATGCGGTGCTTGATTGGTGCATATTGTAAGGATCTCAAAATTAGACAGGAAGCAGCAAGGTGCCCCCAACTTATCAGCTGCTGCACATTGGGGTGTATTAGCATTTATCTGTGCAATGCTTTAATGTAGGTGTGAGTTTGCCTGCACATTCATACAGCCATGTGTGTGTAAATGGGTGTCTATTCTTTATCCGACAAGGCATGTAACCGCAAGGAATTAAACCAACAACGCTCCACCCCTTATTCTTTCCTGCTCAAACAGCACTGCTACCACACTCACACTCACACACACACACACACACACACACACACACACACACCACTCTATGCTCTAGCCTTGAGCTACAGTGAGAGTGAAAGTATAAAGGGTTGTGACAGCTCTTCCTCTCCCTCTCCTCCACACATAGAGTACAGCTACAGCACTGAGGGGCTATCTCTGCTGTGTCTGGAGCTGAGAGAGGGAGCGAGCATGATCTTTCCTGCTGTCTGGCCTGACTGATTCATGCCCATATTACCTGAGGGATTAGCTATTTCCTCTGTATAAATCCACTTTTGTGAGGTAATGTCTAGCATTAGCAGCGGGGGCCGTAGAGGGTTTTCTTACACTAAAAATCTTCTGCCAAAAAGCATACAAGACTACCGTGAAATCCAAAAAGGAAGCATGTTACAGTGTACTGCCATTTTCTCTTACTCTATCACGACTCGGCCAGATTTACGATGAGATCATTCTCTAAGAGGAAATGTTCATCTACTTTCACACATTTATGCTTTGAAATTCAAATTTCAAGGCTGAGTATAATTGATACCTTGATTTGAATGTACCATTCAAATATGAGCTAAGCTGGCAGATCAGGTACAGTGTCTTTTTTTGTCTTAAATTAGCTAAAGAAACTAAGCTGTAAGACCCACATCAAACAATACCCGCTTTCTCCATTTTCTCCTTTTCATGAGCTGACCACAGACTCCGGCCAGACGGCTCCGTGTTTGGGTACCTCGGTCCAGATCCCCCCATAACTCTCTGGCTTCCTGTTATCCCACAATTGGGTCTCTTTCTGTCTCTTTCTGGAAAAATACATCTCTTTTCTTTTCCCCTTTCTCTCCATGTCTCCCCTCCTTGTTCTTCTTACTGTAAAAACCACATAAATGTTTGGGTCAACACAAACCTAGCGGCTTGTTTTTCCATCTTTGAAGGCAAGGAGGAGGGGGGTGCAATGGGAAGAGTGGAGGCCTTGTGGGAAGGATTCATAGCACATTGATATAATACGTCTACATTTCTCCCCCCCTGACCGCTGCTTACACTCTCTTTGTTCCCTGACAACAAGAGGCTAAATAACTGTGTCCATATGTGGGAAGTAACCACGACGCAGAATGAAGAGGAGGATGGAGGAGGAGGGAGGAGGAGAAATGGGGTGTTTGGTTGGTTAACGGTTTTTGGCAGACTCAGGGAGGTACTTTCTTAGAGGGGGCAGACAGTGGATACCCCCTTGAGACACGCACAGACACGCACACACCCCCTCCCAGAAGGGATTGTTAAAAAGGAAAGGTCATAGTGCATTCAAAACGAGCCACGAGGACAACAGTTATGCACTTGATTCACTGTCCCACCTAGCGTGGAGTGTGAGAGAAGAGAGAGAGACAGAAAACTGCAGATGGCAAGAGGAATAGTGTACTCATCAGACTCTGTTGTGGTACAATATACGGGCCAGAAAAAACAGCATTAGGATCAGTTTCGGCTGGGTACAGAATATCCCACTGTACCTGAGAGGGGTAAGGAAAACAATCTGGGTACTGTGATGTCTGAACAGCTGAAAGTTTTAGCACCATGTACATAAACTCAATTAACATTTAGAGTTCAGTATGTAAACAGTGAAGCACTCGCCATTGCAGTTTGGTTATTTTATACATTAAAAACAGAAAAAACGGTTAAAGCTTTGTTAGGATTATAGTATATGTTGTGTGGTGTCCCAAGAGGATCATTTGTATGTATGAAGAGTCCTGGGTGTTAATGCAGAGCCGCAGATGTCATATGTTCTTTCATGTAGGTGTAAAGCTACCAGGGGTGGGGAGTGTCGCTTGAGGTCAAAGGTCACTGAATCCCTTCATAAGCTATCTCACGTGAAAAGGGAACGGAGTGTGTTGGAGGGTCAAGAGGAAACATTAATGAGGCAGCCATGGTATCATGAACTATTTCCTGGTGGATATAAAGTTAATCCCTCAGATTTAGCCAACAGTGTGTCTTTAACCAGATTACCTCACGATAATCGGCTAAACACCACTGCAAAGAATTCAGTTTGGTGTCTAGCCATAATAGTTTCGTGACATCAGCCAATCCTATGATTCTATATAAATTACAGTGTCTAATCTACAGTACATACGTAGGTCCCAGACATCAGCAAAGCCAGGATCACCTACTGTAATCCTCTGGGTGCGGCACAATAGGGAATCATAATCTCAATTCCTTACAAAGGCATGAAGCTGGTGCAGAGCAGATGACGAGTGTGTGTGTGTGTGTGAGTGTAAACGTTCATACATGCATAAATGGTTTTCAGTCTCTTGGGTGTTTCTTGGTCTGTGCCCCTCCACTGAACACATGCGAGGGTTCGGGATGAGGGGTGTTGAGGCCAGACAGTGGTAGGGGGGTTTAGGGATGGGTGTGAGGAATGCAGAGTCCTGAGGGCAATGACGGGGATGGACTGGGGTGAACAGACAGGCAGCGATATGGAAAGACAGGAAACCCCCCACCCAGAGCTCTCCCCATATGACCCTTTTCATACACCTCATCTGTCTACCTCATACTTTCCATTTATTTATTCTCCCTTTCTCTTAATGCTTGGGTAATGCCAGCCGAAAGGCAAATGACTATAAATGGTGCATTCCTTTGCCATCTGAATGTGTGTGCCTGAGCGTGTGTACCCGCACGTGTCCGCACTTGTGTCTGTGTGTGTGTGTGTGTGTGTGTGCACATGTAAGGGATCCAAACGGAATGTATGCTAACCGGAGCTGGCTGAAGCTATGAGGCTAGAGCAGAATTGGAGGATGGGGGGTAGAGGGTGAGGAGGGCGGGAAAGAGGGTCACACATCAGCAGTTGTGTGAAGGCCTGCCGTCCCTACTTCCTGCCAGAGATCGGTCTGAAGGGAGGCCCTCCATAATTCAATAACAATAATCCCCAATGAAGGCCCAATAAAGCAGGCCGCTGTGGGGCGGAACTAACTGGCCCGTGCGCCTCCTCCTTCTCCAAACCATCCGTCCATCACTGATTGGGGAGAGAGGCTGGGATGGCGAAATGGGGTAGTGGGGTGGGGGTCTGGGGAACAGGCCCAGCTGACGTGCCGCCTGCAGCCGGCAGCCAGGCAGACAGACAGAGACAGAGATCCTGTCTATCCCTCCCTCCCTCCTCTCTAACCTACACACCCTCCCTCCTGTCAATCCCCTCAGTCCACCTCACCCCAGTCAGCCCCCCTGCTGAGCAGGAGACAGATCCGAGGAGTGCAGCTGCCTCCCATAGTTCCCTGGATGACTGAGCGGCCATGACCGCTAGCTTGGCCTGCAACCCACCACACAGACATAGAACATCACACACACACACTCACGCACCGACAATCTGACACCCAAACAGGCTGGGGCATAGAGAAGTGTGTCTCAGTAGGAGTCACCTATCGATCATGTTTTGGTCAAATCAATTACCTGGCCTTTAATGTGGCGTGACGTCTGATTGACCTCTGGAATCCATAACATTATTATTTATGACGGTCATGTTCCACACACCCATGACCCACCACTTATAGTAGTACAATACTTCACCTAAGGCGATGAACTCACTGTGGAAAGAAGAAAGAGCTTATTTCGAATCATTACATTATACGGTTACAAAATGTGTTATCAGGGTTAAACAGTGGAGTGCATTAATGCCTACATGCATGATGTGCGTATGTTTGTGTGTTTAGACTTTCTGTGACTGTCGATGTCGATGAGGCCTTCATTAAGAGCTTGTCTTGGTTTTCACTTGAATTAAGATGATCAGAGCTGTTGCTGCACGTGATGCACTGTGTTGTTTGGCTATCCATTTGGTTGCTCGGTCAACCAGTGTCTGGGCAAGCCCCCATAGAGTTACTCAACTACGACGACACAAACAATACAGTAAGTGGCTTAGATGAGACCAAATTGTCTCTAATGCCTTCATAAGGCCTAGAGATGTAATACAGCAGACAACAAACAGTAACTAAGGTATAAGAATGTACTAATTAAAGTTAATTAAAGCATGGGACTTTCTCATCTGTGCTGCGACTTTCATCTTCCAGAGGCAGCTAATTTGTTCTTTCATGCACAGTGTGTGTGGCAAGACATACAGTGTAACTGGAAAACTGTATTACTTTCCAGTGTAAAAATGTGTTTCCTTTGGAAATTTAAACAAATGAAAACTGTATTTACTGAAAGTCTGTTAGCCATCATTCAGTAGATTGTGTGTCTGTGGACACTGTAATGAAAATGTTGTGAACTACCATGACAAAAGTTATTTGGATTTAGTTCTGTTTAGTTTCTTGGAAGACTATGATGACTATGGATAAAGCATATTACTTTGTCACAAGTTATTTGCTAGCATCATTCTACAACTGTACAGGACAGGACAGCTGTATTTCATAAATTAAATAAGAACTTTGGTTTTTGCCTCTACAGGCTGTGGTTTACTCTTAGCTGGTTGTGGAAATGAAGACATCACTTTCTAATGTCCAACATATTTCAAAATTAAAACTTCTGATACAGTCCCTGAGGCCACATCAACATGTACAGTATGTTTGCATCTCCAGCCACACATTTGCACGTATGTGTGTATGTATGTACATGTACATGCATGCCTTTGTTCCCGTGTGTGTCAGTAGGGTACTGCCTGTTGACAGATGAGAGCTGTGCTGTGAGGGGTCTCCGAGAGGCCTGACAGATCTGTGACAGAGTGTGCCTGAGGAGAGAGGCCTTCATGTTAATCCACTCTCATACATGTTAACTACACTTGGATAGTCCCATGCTGAGCTGCCTTAACACAGCCTGGTACGGTTTGACACGGCCCCCAAACCCCCATGAGAGCCCCAAAACGAGCCCACGAGAGCCAAAACCGATCTCTTTGTCACATAATGCCACAAAAATGTGCAAACACAGGCATGCACACTAACTAGTAAACACATGCACCCGCAATCACTTACACACATTGAAAGTCAATGCAGGGCTGCCATTAAGCAAGCAGGCTGAAAATACAAGCAGACACAGAGCTAACAAAGCAGTTGGGAAAAAAAGAAGACAGCTTACTTAAGCTGTCTGAAATAAGCAGTTGTTTTAATGATGGGGAGGCCATGAGCTAAGACTGTGTGGAAAAAAGACACAGCGTGCAGTCACTTTGTTTTTGTTTTGACTTGAAAACTCATAAAAAGGACTGCAGCTATTCTGACCAGCACTGACCCAGAGATCCAGACCAGTTAAAGCAGAGTTTATCATATTTCTGTGAGTGGGGAGAGCTATGGGGGGAGCTCTGTGATTGGTCACAGCTGGCATATTTGCATGGTGAGGGCACTTCCTCTCTAGTGGGTTTTGTAGAGAATGGAGTAAAGTGTGAGGCCCTGGCCAAATGGGCACCTCATTTGGCACCAAAACCAACTCTGTTTAAACATAGTCCCGTGCCAGAAGTAAAAGGGGAGCAAAAACATCTTCATTCAACTGGTCCCTGAGCAGGGTTTTAGTGTCGCTTCATTACTTTCTTAGAGTAAATATTGAGAACAGGAGAGCCAACAATGATTCATTTCTCTTTACCACACAGCAGGGTCAAAAGAACAGAACAAACTGAAATACTTCTTAAACAAAACTGACAGCACATGAGATTTTAAAGCACTGCCATCCAGAGTGTTTCATATTCCCAGTGATCCCCAAAAAAGCCTGAACCAGAGCATGCTGGACTGATGTTGACACGGATGGAAGGGGAAGGCGTGTTTACTTTGAGGAGCTGAGTACGTGCTGTCTAATCCACTTCTTGTGGGAACCTGTAATGCTGTCTGATACCTGTTAAGAGTGCAGACACGCAGAGGCCTCTGCGCTTTGCCCGCGGTCATGCCTCCGAATGGCTCTTCTAGGAGCGGTACAATAACTCATTATGAGTCACAGACAGTCTACCGCCTAACCCGCTACATTAACGCCGTAAACACAGGATATGGTGGTTGCGGGGAAGCAATACACACGCACAAGCACAAGCACGCACATACTCACACACAGTCAATTAGTGAAAGGAAAGGGGGATCAGACTGTAAGAACAGGCCTTGGGCAGTTTTTAGTCAGACAGGGAGTCTGACCAACACTAGAGCCACTGAAGACCATGAACTTGAAGGCTGGAAGACAAACAATACTGTCCTCACACGGCCATGCAATGAAAGATTTTTAGCAAGCTTTTTGTGTAGTTTGGAAAGGTACTGTGCTGGGCTGTATTTTGAATCAATCTCATCCCTCAACGCTTTTTTGTCCAAAAGTCCCTACAGGCCTTACCAATAAGAAAACATGGCCAGAACAAAGGCCTTGGGATGTGTCCAGGCCTGGGGCATTACACTAGCCCGGCTGGAAAAACTGTGCTCTGCATGTTGGTCGTTGTTTTGTACGCATGTGTGTGTGTGTGTGTGTGTGCCACTGTATAGCCACTGTGCTCACACGCCTACAAAACAAACACATCTCATCGTGCTGGTGCTCATGTCAGTCAACAGCTGCAGAGAGCTGAGTGCAGCCACCACCACAGTAAAGGACGCCTGGCTTGTAAGTTGGATGTTGATGTTTTAATTACATCTTTGCTATTTGCATGTCGTTTCGCTGCCATTACTTCTGTGCCTCTCTCCTTCAATCCCTCCGTCCCTAATGAAGAACAGAGAAATGTCAGGCAGCTAGAGAGGAGAGGAAGGATTATGTTGAGTCTGTCCCACATCAACATCACACAACAACCCTCCAATCAACCGAAGAAGTGGCATAATGAAGATGTGAGTTTGTGGAACGGTGCGCACAGGTGTGTGCACGCAGGTGTGTGTGTGGCTCCACAGTGTGTATGTGTGTGTGTGTGTGAATATGAATGCGTGTTTGTCTATTTAGAAGGAATGAAAGGCAGATTTCAATACCCTGTACACTGAACAATAGGGCCAATCAGTCTCCTGGATCAGGCCTGATTAAAAGATGAGCTCGCTGTAGGTGAGTATGCCGCGGTGATATCTCACAGAGAGTACAAAGAATCTTAGTCATATAAAGATTCAACACTCTTCAATTGTTTCTTCAAAGACAGACTGAATGAACACTCGTGCTAAAAAAGCATAGAGAGCAAGAGAACAAGAAGCCATTTCCCAAAACAATCTGAGTGTTCCATCTTGATAGCCTTGAAAGGCATGAGCAGAATAACAACTGGCAGAGTAAAACAGTGCTATTCTCATTACCCTCTGTGGAGTGAATAGAGAGAAAGACTGTGAAGGAGGCTAATGAGCTAGTTAAGGTGGCAGTAAATGTCATTCCTCCTCTGGCGGGCCCCAGGCTGCAGTAGTGCTACAGGCCATTACCTGGACAGGGACACATAAAGCTTGCATCAGCACTTACTATACTGCCTGGCATTCACGCATACACACACAGAAAGCGAGAGAGAAAAAGAAAGGAAGAAAGAGAGAGAACTGTATACACACTGTAACACCACAACCCCTCTATATAACATACATTACATTAAAAGCCTAAGTGGATCATGTTGAGGAAAAAGTGTGTGAGGTGTCTGAGGAGACACAGTCTTTAGTCGTTTTTAATCTTCTTTCCATTGACAGGAACTGTAATGAGTAAAGAGCTTTTCTGGCTGCTTTCCACTCAGGTGTTGACCGTGGTCTGCTGGCTTGTTAGCTGCTTGGCCAGTTAGTTTGACCTTTAGTAATTTATTCTCAACTCCATCTGGAAGGATTGGATTTCCAAATTGGATCACAGCGAGTTTACTGAAGAGTGAACAAGGACAAAGTCTGAAGGTGTTCAAAGTTTTGTCATGAATGGACAGTGGGCAGTGGAGCTGTTTGTATATGCTGGATCAAGCCAATTCCTTTAAAAAATGCCCTTTAAATACAGACACACACATACACAAACTTTGCATGGTCAGTCGTTTTTAAGTGACTAACTAATAAAGTGACTAATTATCTGCCTGTGGGCAAAGACGACCGTGGTTAATTCCAGGGATAAAAAGAAACAACTGGAGGCGCAAGGGCAGCCTAAGTGAATTAGCTCTGTCCAGTTCTGAATGTACTTACAGACACATTTATCCAAACAGACAGCAGCTCATAAACCTACAACACAGACATCTTCCTTGTCAAGGCAAGCTGAGTGCTTGAAAAA
>NTHP01000022.1:117837-163510 GCA_003416845.1 Oplegnathus fasciatus
AAAAAAAAAAAAAAATGCAATATGTAACAGTAAATCCTCGTGGGTTTAAATATGCCAACACTGTCAGTGAGTCAAGTGTCATGTTTATTTTACTCTGCTGATATTTCAGTCCATACCACCACGTCACATGGATGAGACCGTCAGGCTTGTTGGTGGTCTCTTGAGTGTGTGTTGAAACTCTGCCCACTTGGTGCTTGTTTTATGCTCACCTTGGGTGGAACTCTAAGTCACAGAAAAGCCAGCATTTTAACAAAGATTATGTCCAATCAACTGTGTCTATGCACAAATGCACATACACACACATGCACACATTTTGCACACTATCACACCTTGAACCCAAGTGGACCATTAATCCAGTTTTTGTAAAAAGAAAAAGGGGAGCCCTCCTGCACTCGCTCCAGTTTCTGAGGGCCTCAAACAAATAAACTTTCTTTGGTTTCAAATAAAGCCCCGAGCTCCTCTGGATTTAAATACACTCCGGCTCTGCTTCCCCACTGGTTTCAATACACCTCTGGGTCCAGCGTATGGAGTCGGGCTGCTGCCCATATGGTCCCCACTGGATTAGGCTAAGAAGGCCGTCCACATAATGGCGAGGCCCGGGGAACCATTAAAAAGCCATTAATTGTGAATTTTGAAGATCCTTACGGCAATGATATGCTAATATTTCTTAGCACTGGAGACAGACTGAAGAAAGGGAAGCAGCCAGACGCAATAAAAGAGAAATACACTGAGTGAAGAGGAGGAAAATGTGAAAATGTTTAAAAGAGAATCTACAGACTGTTCCAGGTCGCTGTAACTCCCTAACATCCAGTTGTCTGCCAGACACACACACACAGACACACAACGCAGGGTGAGAAGGAGTACTGGAGAATAAAGAAAAGGGGAGAGCAAAGGATAGAGAAACTGCAGGCAGCAGAAGACAAAGAGGTCAGTGTTGTGGAAAACATGGAGTCTGACATTAAAGTGATGCAGTTCAACTTACTCGCTTTAGCGCCAGAAATGCATGGTTGAGGGATTTACACGCACAAGGAGAAAAATGAAAAAACTGAACTGAGTAGGACAGATGGGGGGAGAGAAAAAAGTGGAAAAAAGAAAAGGAGGAACAGGAAGTTAAGTCACAGTCAAGTTAAACAAAGATAGCTAGCAAAACCTGCCATCTGTATATCGTTTCATCTCCCTATATAATAAAAGCATTTGATAACATTTATTTGTTTTGTGGCCAGGTGGCATGGTGCAGGGAAATTCTGCTTATCTCGGCATTCCTCTGTATTGCAGAGTGGACGGGAGGAACATTAGACAGGCTAAGTCCCCACCAAGCAGATTAACCAGAGCCAGCCAGGGGACCAGAACACAGATTTGGGATGCATCGCCCAAATAAGATTTAGGCTTTTCACTGGCAATTACTCACAGTATACATTTCAATGCGTAACCTCGAAAGCAGCTGATGCTGCCCTGGCTCTGAAAAGGACTTTGGCTAATCTGGGACTTGCCACTGTACGAGAAGCTTACAGTCTGTTTCCAGCTGAACAGAGATGCTGTGTATAAGGGCTGGAGCCGTTGCTTTCTGTTGTTTACATTCAATACTCCTCTCCTCTGATTTCCTTTAATGCGAGAAGCAGGGCTACTTGTTATTCATGGAAAGCCGCTTGTATATAATGTGGATGTCATTATTTCAATGTGTAGTATACATGTCACATTACAGCACAGCTGTCATGGCTGAGAAATCAACACATCAGCATCAATAACCGCTGTAGCCACAATAAAGGAAGTACCACAAGAGTAGCTACAAAGGCCAGGCAGTCTTGTGCAGTTCTTCAGTGTAATGAGGCCTTTCCCTATGTGCGTCTAGGATGCTGATGAAGGGAAAGGAGACTGGACTTGTCATTTCCCTGTTGGGCCCTCGGGAGCCAGGTGTCCCTCTTTAATGGAGGCATGTGGAGACTAACGTAGGTTAATGAGCTATGCAGGCCCCAGAGGAGATAAGCATTATAGGCTATATGAGATCCCCTCTCATCCCTTCATCCCTCCATTTGTGTCAGACCCTGGGAGAGAAAGGAGGAACAAAGGACGATGTGGTGGAATGGAAGTCGAGGTGCAAGAGAGACTGGGAGAGAATAGAGAGAGTGAGGGATAGAAAGACACAACAGAGCCAAAAAGAAAACCAGGTCTGCCAGCCTTTTAAAACAATTAAGGTCTGGATGAGACTCACTCTAAAGGTTCCACTGCCAAGCAAGGCCCAAATGTGGCAGTAAAGGGAAAGCTCAGTGAGAGCGGGCCTAATCAGAAACAGATTCTCTACGACAACAAACCAAACCACACACACACACACAGGAAAGGCGACACTTTACATATTAAAGCTCGGCAGGGAGGGAAAAAGCCTGTGGAAACATCAAATTGTAATGAGGAACAGGCTCCGTGAGTGCATAAGGGATGGAAGGGAAGAGACAGAAAGACAGAGAAACGTAACGATGACGAAGGAAGGAGAGCTTTTAAAAAATATAATGTAAGCACAAACTGCAGATGTCCTTTGAGCCTGTTTTAAGAGCGTTTGTTGTGGAGTTGTACTGTATGGCTTTACTGCGTTCCTCTTTTTGTCTTTCTCTCAGATGTGGCTTAGTCTTTTGTTTGGCTGTGTGCGGCTGCATCGCTGTATAAGCTATGAACTGAGCACGAGCAACCATCTGAGCATGCTGTGTGTCTGTCCCCAAACGTGAATGTGTGCTCTGCTAAGATGCTGCCAAAAGACGAGAGACGTGTGAGCATGTTTGTGTGTGTGTTTGGTGTTGAGGTGGTTAGAAATAGAGGGTACCGATAGATGAGAGAGGTGCAGCCGAGAAACGGAGGGAGGAGGAAAGAAACGCAAGGAAAAAAGAGGATCGACGGAGAAATGGGGAGAAATGTGGGGAAATAAAGGTGAGAGGAGATAAAGCTGCAAGAAGAGCAGAAGGAGAGAGAAGGGAGGAGGTGCGACCAGGTTTGTGCCCAGGAGCAGAGAGCATAGTAAGGATTGAGGCACAGCCGATGGACAGGCAGCCTCACATTCCAGGCTTGATCCTGTGTAAACCCTGTCTGTTACTGCAGATCTGATATGGAAATAAGAGGCCAGATGGGGGCTTCCACTGGCCTTATAAGGGATTGTGGCTTGGCCTAGATGGATCACGGGTGAGAAGCCATGGAGAATGAGAAAGAGAGTGAGAGAATGGCAGAGACAGAAAGAGGGAACGGGCATTTGAGAAAAATAACATGAGACAAACAGAGACAAAAAAGTGGATACGCAAGAAGAGAGAAGAAGAGATACAGAAAATAGTTGTCGACAGCAGCAGAGTATGAGACGAAGAACGAAAGAGAAAAGGAATGGAGAACCAAACCAAGAAGCTGCCTTTCTGATGATATTCTTGTTTTTCTCCTCCTCTGATGTTGTTTCAATGATCTCTGGTCTTTGAAGGGTGGATTCATCAGGGCCCAAGAACAGAAACAATTTCCTCCTCGTCACACAATAGCAAACTTAACAATAGGACCCGGCACAACTCGATTGGTACAATTCATCCTGCTATCATTGTTTCATACTGAGTCCCATAGGTCCACTTTATTGTAGGATTTTTCTCTACTGCCAGAAAGAATAAGTTCGCCCTTGAGAAAGACTGCAGATGCAGAAAAGCAAAACTCAGTGAAGAAAAGGGTCGCTGTTTACCATGTTAAAAGCAGAGGCTGTGTACTGATCACAAATGAATTCAGTAAAATCCATGTTCCATCATCATCTATTTTCCAACTAAAGCTTAACAACAACTGTGTTGGTATATCCCTTCATTCTACTCCCTTTGTTCTGCAGTGTGTTTAGTACTAACAGCATTTCCTAGTCAAGATGTTCAGACAGTGGGAGCCAACAACCTGCTGAGAAACCTGATCAGCCACGCTAATCTGATCATCTGCACTTTGTTCAAGTGTGTCTTATTTAAAGAGGACAGCACTCCCAGCATGGCGTAACCCAAACACCGTCCTATCCCCTTTCAGCCGAGGATCCTGGGGAGCCGACACAGTCATCTGATCTACAACACCTTCCGATCCAACCACCCCCTACCCTCCTCCTCGCAGCCTAAGCACAACATACCTGCACCCAAATGTTCACTCAACCACAACAATCTGGGCTTATTAGGGTGAAAACCCATGACACAAGTGTTTCTAGTTTCCTAATCAGTTGGAAGGCAAAAGCCCCCCCTCCTCCCCTGTGTGTGTATGAGCGTGTGTGTGCATGCATTTGTGTGTGATGAAACACTCTTGAAATAGAGTGAAACACATAGTGTCTTTTGAATGTATGATCAAGGGAGTTTTCGCACACCTCCCTCATACAAATAAGTGAGTAAAATTTGTATGTGCACCACACCAAAGAATATTATGCCCATGTGTGCATGTAATAAAATAGACAGTACACAAACCTTCAGCCGCACATATTGTGTGCACACATGTCAAAATGAAAGAGATTCATTATGCACTAAAGGCACAATACCTCAGGGAAGAAACATGCAAATGAGGTAGACAAGATCTTTGCCCTCTAATCCCCAAATTTAACCGATAAAGGGCTAACCTAAAACTGGTTTGTCTGTTTTTCTGCTAATTCATTACCACAGTCAGCTAATATAGGCCAAACACACACGCACACAAAAACAAGACACACCTCCTCTATCCATACACCCCACTGAGCCAACAGCTGCTTCCAGCAGCACCAAACTGTGGCTGCCAAATACACCAAAATACTTAACTATGACTGACAGTAACACCTTATTCCCCACAGAAATGTTTAACTGCCCTTTTAAGCGGAGTAAAAAGGAGGAATGTTGACGGTTTGCTGCTGTGTTGCGATTCCATCAAATCATCACCTCTCCGTGTTGACTGCTAATCCAATCTGACACAGCGCACCCATGTCACCAAGCATGAGGGTGCCTCAGCCCTGCCTCTGGCCCTGACCCTCACCTTTAGTCAAGTTACCAGAGGCCCAGATAATGTTTTCCCAACCGCTAACCATTAGGGTTTAATGAATAACAGCGGTGGCTGAGCTGACCTGTGGCTGAAAGAGGCCTCTGGTTCCTGCTCTGTTCTTTGATATCATGACCTCGTTAATGCCCTCTTGGAGGCCTGGCATGGGCTTTCTGGTGGTGCAGGTGCTTTTCACAATCACACACATGCCCTTGCTATTTTCCCTCTCCCTCAATTCTTCACAACTGGGCACTGCTCCTCTTTCCTATTACACAGAATCTGTCAAGCAATCTATCCACCCACACATTCTGAAATATCACATATTTTACATGGACTAGATTTTTTTTCCCTATTCTATATTCTCCTTTCAAACAATATCTGGTGTCTGTGGCCTCTCACAGTCTGTCTTCCTCTACCTGTCACTATGTTGACCTCACCAGTCAGTGTGTGGTGTGTAATGGCATTATATTGCAGTGGCATTGTGCTTTATGTGGCTGCTCTAGGGGTCAGATAGTAGCCTGCTCACTGGAACTGTATCTTTCAGTATCTCTGGATACCTTTAAAAAATACCTTTAAAACCAGCAGTAAGATCTTTAAAACAAAGGAGACCATTAGGCTTGAGTGGATGCTCTGGCCAATGAACACAACACACTGTACACTGTGTTACAAGCTCTGCAGAAGGAACTGTCCAATCCTATTAAACCTGTAGCCATCTTTGCTGGACGGCTGGACCATTAAGAGGGAGTCTAGGCTGACAGCTCAGTTTCATGACAGCATGAGGCCAAGACCTGACATACAGCTGTCAAGAGAAGGAGATGCCCCATGTGTGTATGTATGTGTGTGTTGCAGGCGCAGAAGTGACGAGCAGGTAAAGGCTGAGTGAGCGGAGATTACCAGTGGCTTGAAATATTATCACATGCTATTAGCACTGTATCACTGTTCATTAGGCTGATGGTTAGCTGGAGTTACTTGACAGCCCTGCGGTAAGAGCGTGAGAGATGAAGAGAGTGAGAGAAAGAGAGTGAAATAAGGAGATAGAGTGTGCGCAGAACAGAAGTAGAAGGGAAATTGGAGCAAGAGGAAAATCGGGGAAAATGATAAAGGCCTGCTTGCCTCGATCCTTCACTGTCAGAGATTCAAACACATCCAGGTTTTAGAGGTAAACAGGAGTATCTCAGAGGGAAACAGGACAGATGTGGCAGAAGGAATGTGGCAAATTACTTCAATCCCTAATTCTTATTGTCATAACATTTATAATAAATGATAACCAGATGACTGTACAATGTCAAAAAGCATATATCAAAGAAATTACTTGTGTAGAACCCATAAAAGCTTCCTGTAAACACAGTGTGATCATAGAAATGCATTAAACAATGCTGTCACCCACACAAGCTTAACTCTAAGGACCCTGATAACTGCTGCTGTCTTGTATGAAGTAGGAGACAGAGGAGCAGTAAAGCTGTCTCACTATCAGACAGAAACATTAATCGCTGTCACACTCAGTTTGCCTTCACACAGACAACAGTTTAGTATATCATCAAAGCCAAAACAGTTCTCATTTCTGAGATCTATTGGCGCCGCACTACTTGAAAAGGCTCTTGAAATGGAAGCACACATTTGCAAAGTAGATGAGAGGAACGCTGTTTTGGTTGCTTGAGTAATCTAGAATCATTATGCATGCTATCAAACACAAAAACAATGCATGTTTTTCTTTTTTCATTTTGTAACTGCTTCTAATGAGGACGATCATTACGATGCATGTAAAATAGGGGAAATTCATCAAGAACTTCAAAAAGATTCCCTCTGTTGTGGTCCACTGCTAGAGTTTCTGTGCAAGTTTACAAAGACATAGTTTGCTCTCACTCCCCCTCTGTCCTTCCTATTCCCCCTTTTATCTAATTTTGGACCACTCTAAGAGCCAGCAGTAATGAATTGGCTAATCACAGTTATCTGGCCCATTCAAGTGCTTTGTAAAGCAAATCAATAAAGCTTGGCACTGAGCCAGCCATCCACTTTGACAGACGTTGCTCGCTAATCTATTTTTGTTTTTTTGTCCTAAAGATGTTTACTTTTTCTCTGTCTGTCCCTTTTCGCTCTGCATACTCCAGCAAGGTCAGCAGGGAAATTGAAGAAGAAAAAAGCGCGTATTCCATGCCAGCTGGCAACTCAGAGGACAAAAGTCAAGCACCGAGTACTTAAAGTTCATTTGACAGAGAGAGAAATTTTGCCTTTGATTGGTAGAACTGTTGGAAGTCATTGGAGCTCTGAGACTTATACCTCAGGCAAGAAAAAAATAACAAGGCCTACACCCGTACTATGCTGTTTCCACAGTAACAGATCAATAACAGCGACGCAACAACTGATAAGAATTTCTATGAATTTCAAATGTTCTCCCTGTGGTGCCTACATTGGCTGCAGACTAAACAGGAATATTGATAAGCCGCAAGGCCCTGCCTCCCAACACAGCTCCCTTGCATAATGTTTTGGACGTATTTTTCTTGTGTTTTTATTGCACATAAAACATTCGATTGCCAGGATGTGTAGGCAACAAATACTATATTCATAAGGATGGGAAAGGCCACTTCTTACTAAGGGAAATATGGGAATATTCAGCCTATTTTCACTTGTTTAATCTTTCTGCCTAACCGGGAAAACATGGATCTGGGTAGTCAGTGGCGTTTGATGTGGCTTCCCAAACCTAATGACACTACTGCTCCCAACATTGGTAAAAACCACACAATCCCCTGCCACAGGCATAGTATGACTCTCAGGCTCTGTATGTGAGCAACTGTGCAAAAGCAGAGCCAAGATCTATGTCTTCATTTCCCTTTAAGGCCACAAGTGCTTCAACATTTTCTTGGGCAAAGTAAATAACTCCGCTATCAACTTAGCCCAATCAAGATAATATGCTGAAAAACTGGATTATAGCAATGCTCTTTCTACACGTAGTCTCGGGTGAAAAGTGCCTCTAATCAACAATGGGTTAATTAATCTCACTCATGAAGTCCAATTATGGGACGCACTCAACAGGGTAATTTGTTTCCTAAAAAAAGAGAAGGCATTGCAAATAACAAATCTAATAAATAAAATCAAGGTGTCTGCTAAGAAAAAACTGTGATCTTGGTGATAAATTAATGAATTAGTAGTGCACAACATATTTATGGACATGTGTGATTCTGTCTTTGTGTCTTTTGGGATTTGGCTACATTGGCATGGATGCATACTGCTGTGTATCTTCCGGGTAAATTAAGCCTACATGTATAAAATCCATCTGTAGTAAAATGAATGCACTGTGTGAGTATTTGTCTCTTGTTGTTAGATAATGAAAAACGCTTCCTTCGAGACACTGGCGGAGAAAAGAGCAAGCAATTAGAGGAAGAGAATGGAGAGGGAGGCAGATAGAAGGAGGGAAAGCAACGGAGAGCTGTTTGAATGTGATTAATGAGATCACTGCAGGGTAGGCTGTGTCATTGTAATAGTCTGAGCAGGGAAGAGAAGGAGAAAATGACTGGGAGTGAGAGTGAGAGACTGAGACAGAGGAAGGGACAGGAAGAAAGAGAGGAATGAGGGGGAAGAAGAAAAGAGAAAGAAAATGAGAGGGGACAGCCGGTTGACTGACCAGGCTACATTTAAGTCACTACTATGAAAAGAAAGAGGGAATGATACACAGAGACAGACAGAAAGAGAGAGAGTAAATCAGAGAGACTAAGAAGGAAAAAGCAGATATAAAGCTTGGATGAATGAAACGGCAGGGGCTCTCAGTCTTCCTCTGGCCTTTTAACAGTGAAGTGTTTAAAGAAGCCTGGACCAGGTCTGGAAGATAGAGAGGCTTGTACTCTAAAGACAGCCATGAAAGACACAGCCTGCTGCTGAAGCCCAGGGCTGCCGCCGGCCGCCTCTTTTTTCTGGCTCAGGGTTAAGAACTGAGCAGGAGGGGGTCAAGTGGAGGTCAGGTTCCGAAAGGTCACACAGACATCCTACCAGTCCACAACTCAATGAACAAGCTAGTCATTAGCTAGACTATAGATAGTTATGGTAATTAAACACCTATGGCAACCAGCTCCACACACAAACACACAAACACCTACAGCCCATACGCATACATACACATTCAAATAAACTCAAAGCACAAAGCAGTCATTCTTCCAGACTTAGAATGCCACAGAAGTGTGAATTGCATTTGAAAATAAATCCTAACATGTACTATAAAAATTATTTCTGCAGATAGGGCGGAGGACTTAAAGCTTCAGGCTCTACTGAAGTTCTTCGTGGATGTTCAGTGAAGTTCAGACCACCTGCTGATCAGAGGGTATTCCCCACAAAGCACAAAAAAGGCATTCATAAAGCACTTCACAGAACTATAAGATAATATTCACTGGTGATCCTGTCTTGCTGTAGAGGTTAGAAGGACAGTTGACTTTTTCTCTTTGAGCTGGCATTCACAGATGCCCTGAGGTACAGGTAATGACAAAATACAATTAACCTCTATTTGCACTTCTCCAACTAATGCTGGTTTTACTGTAGGACATTTGATTCAGCCTCTTTGAGAAAGTGCTGCAGGTTGTGTTGGGAAGGAAAATGTTCTCTTACTAGCAGAAGTACTTTCTGCAGGCTACACATGGCTCCCAGCTGCTGCCAGTGGGCAAACTGAGTTGTTGGCTATGTTGCTTAGTTTAACATGATTAAAAAGATTGCAGGGAATCTAGCAGGGAGAGTCCTGGAGATGGCTGTAATAGATAAATATTGGCAGCTGTCATTTCAGCTAAAATGCTCCTTATGTCTCCTTGCCACTTGTCAATTTGTCATTTTGCTAAGTTTGAAATGTTAGTTGCCGGCTTCATGAACAGGTGTAATGAGTAGGGTGGCTTTCATTCAATTTTAAACAAACAAGACGGACAAAACAAAGACAATAGTTTAACAAAAGGATGCAATTATTTGTTCTGTGTGGGATTAATTGGACCGTGCCATTCAATCTGAAACAAAGTGATGCAATGGAAATTATAGAAGGCATTCAGTGAGAAATAACAATTTGTGAGTATGATGATTGGAAACAAATTCCACCTGGTGGCAATTGTGACAACGTTTTTCACTTGTAATTGTATTTCTTTTCATGTCAGCTCAAGGTTAATACAAGTCATACACTGACAATGGAGGTGTTTAATAAAGCCATTAAAATGATTAATTTTTGCTTTCACGTTGTTTATTTGCGAACCCATGAGGAGGCACTCGTGACCAACTGGAAGCAACAACTGAAAGTTGTAATAAAGTGAAGTGAACGGGGTTCATGTTCATATCATACTTCCTGTATCATGATAGTATGTGTTTCTATGTGTGGGGTTTTGGTGGTTGATGCAGGTGACAAGACCCCTCAGTTCTGTTCTCAGAGTAATTTTTACCCCTGAGGAAACAGGATGGGCTTCCATTCAGTTGTTGCAAGGGACATCGTTGTCAATGCTAGTTAGAGCCTCTCTTCTTTTCTCTCTCTACGTTGTCTGTCTATCATTTTGTCTCTCCATCTTTGTCCTTTCCCACCTGCCCCCCTCTTCCTCTTCCTCCTTCCTCTCTGTCCCAGTTTCCTCCTTCATTACCAGGTTGACAATCCAGATGGGCTACAGCAAACATGGAGCCCAGGGGTTGGAGAACAGGTCGTACCAAAGCAGGGCTGCTCAAGCAGGTGAGCAGCCTCTGGGTTGACAGGCAACAGACTGGCAAGGCTCTCAGATCACATTCCCTCTGAGGGTGACGAATCCAAGGACTAACTCTGAGGCTCATTGGGGGGTGAACACAGCATAGAGGGGTGAGGGGGGGTTTGGAGGGGGAGCTGACCACTTGTCCACCAGGGCCCTGTAGGAGCAGCTGCCTAAATTTACAAGCCTTTCAAGTCCCCAACACTTTATGCCCTATGATCACCTGCTACCCTCAGCGACACTCCAGTACTGTCTGCACAACATATACATCCTTACTGCTATTGAGGCCAGTGTGGGAGCCAGGTGAGTCAGCCATGCACCCTCTGCTACGTTAACCAGTTCAACAGGACTTGTCCAGTTAAACACCTGAACCACCCTTTCAAGTTGTCCCCTTCAGCTGCTGGGGGCCTCATCCAAACCAATTCCTGATTACTCGTAAGGGCATGATGAGAAGAATTAATTAGGGCGAAAGCAGCACACCATGGTTGAAGGCTTGAAAGATAAAGAGCCGGAGAACATTTTTTTTCATCCATGGTTTACTGCTGATACAACCCACCACTAATCAGCCCCTGACTTCCATTCAACACTCACTTCCAAAACCATAATTTGTGGTGTTTGAATAAAGAAAACCAAGCATGCAGTGCAGATCCAAATATTGAGGAAATACCAGCTTAAAACTACTGAGAGAATGGCTATTTTTATAAAATAGATATATTTTCATTCCAAGGCTTCATGACTCAATTACATACTATATCACTTAATAAATAAACCTATATATACACTACATATACTCTGTTGAATGTAGAATACAAGAGAGGACGCCATCTGGGAATGTATCCATTTGGTCTCAGGTTCAACAGCTCTTAACCCTTGTTGCTCCGTGTGAGAGAACTGGGCTGGTGGATGTTCATTCTCACTGTCTGCGAATTGACTGATTAACAGGGGAATCCTGAATGTGCCTCTGCTGAGCTTGCTTTAACCTCCCCATTCATCTATTGCTGGCATGTCTTTCAACATCCAATTTTACATGTGCAGCCGTGCCCTACATCTCCATCTATATCAAAGGCAGTGCACCCCGCAGCTCCTCTTCTCCTTAATGCCGTCGTTGCTTCCCACCAATCCCAGGCCCCATGTGGGATACGTCTGTGCTTAAGCACAAAGTGAACCACACACAGCCAATTCCAATTTAGATGATGCAATTCTTGGGTAATGTGTATCCAGAATAAACTGCATAGAAGATCGGCTATCTCTATAATTTGACCCGCAGAGCCCTGTAGCAGTCTTTTGGTCTCCGGGTACATAAGAGTGATAACGTAGATGATGGAGCCTGGTGAGTATAATATACAGCCTGCTGAGTATCAATGTAAATCTAGGTCTAGAATTTAAATAGGACATTAACTCAGCTCACTGGAACATCTTCTGAAGTTAGCTTAGAGTGGACTAGTGGTCTAGTCTTGGTCAGTATTGGTCCTGATTTGAAGTGGTTTCACTGTAGCTAGAAAAAGGCCTGGAATATTGATTGCTCCCCAGCAGCTTTCTGCTGAGGTGAACATCTACTGCCCTCCACAATCAATCACCGCCTCCAGGGGTGCCACCCAGAAGTCCACAACCAGTTTCTGAAAGCCTCAGGACACTCAGACTGCACATTTAACACATAACTGTTATATGTTAGTACTAGGTTTCAGTCTAGGTCGTGAATGACAATACTCCACCATCACAAAATATAGATTTGTTTGTTTGATCCTACATCACAGAGTAAAATGTAAGCACTTCACACCCTGTACACATGATCACAGCATGTAAGTGCTTATATACTGTATGAGGCTCACAACTGTAGTGCTATTGTTTCCACGATATATGCATTCTCCTCACCTTAGCGTCTGCTTACTCCCCCACCCTCTTAACCCCTCTTCCTCAATCAATCCCCTGCAAAAGCCGGCCACAGGCAGCAGTATCCGCCAACACTATCCCTCCTGCTTTGCCATGCTCCAGCAAAGCCTAGGAAACAGCAGCATATACAGGAGCCGGTCTGCAGGGAGAGCGAGAGGGTGGTGGGGGGAGGGGAGGAGGAGCGGGATTGAATGGGGAAGCGAGAGATGGAGAGCAGGGGAGGGGGGATTCTTTGGGAAGGGAGCCAATCCAATTACAGGCAGCGGTGCAGCCCTGGTTTCTTTGGCGGCACTAAATTCACATTTCAACGGTCTCTTCCTCCCTCCCCCAGTACCTTCTTCCTTCTTCTTCTATCTCTACTTCTTCCTGCTACTCTTTTTCTTATTTTTTCTCATCATGGCTCACACTCACACTCCCTAATCGTGCATCCCCACACAGCACACCCCTCCCTTTCCCCATCTGTCTATCTCTCTTGGTTGCATGAAAGAGGTAACGGTATAGAACTGTATCACCAGCAAAGCATCAAATCTTGTCACCCTATAGCTGTGTCATGCTCAGATCTGAAGGAAGCCTGCAGCGTCCTACCCCGTCTACGTGTCTCACTCTGTAGGAGCTTATCAGCCGCCTGCAGAGGAGCTGCAGCCAGGGCTCATCAGGTCACCCTATCCCTCTGCCCTCCCTGTGACACCTAAGGGAGTGAATGGATAACACTCTCAATGTAAAGACACGCATATTTCAGACTCACTGAAACACACGCACACACCTTAACAATGACCATGAGCAAAACTTCCTACCACTTCTGTCATGCAGCGTTATTGATTATTCATTACCTATTAAAAAAGTAATGCTTTCTTTTTCCATGCTGCTGCAGACTGCCACGGTGGCTGGGGTAATTGTGGTCATTCTTTCTTTCATGCACATTAGTCGGACAGTCAGTGCTTGCTGAATCATGTGCTTGCATGCAAATCACGACTGGTCCTTGTCCAATAACGTACCTGCATGCAAATTTTTGCACAGTGGTGGGAACAACTTGTTTTATTACGTGATTTCAAACAAAGCAGGTTCAAATAAAGTCCAGCAAACTCTTGCTTCAGCAGCACTGTTGCATAAATCCAAATATAGAGGTGAAAACGTACAATCCAAATAGTCTGCAGTTTTAGTTTTGTGCTCCTCGCTGAGAAAAATAATCCATGTTTCATTACTCTTAACATTGATGATAGAATTCTCACTTTAAAAAATACAGAATGTTCATGGCTACTGTTAAGTCATCTTTTTCTGGGTATAATCAAGGTATTCAGAGTACTTCAGCGAGTAAACTTGCTGCATTTTCTCATCTAGGCTACCCCAGTAGTGAGAGGATGATAACTAATTAGGACAACAATTAATCAGATGATACTCATTACTGGGAAGTTTGCAAAAGCATTCTGTCGGTGCAAGTGGTATTACTACCTTCTTCTGTTGTCATGTGGATCAGTCTCTGTGGTTGAGTGCTCTGCAAGATTTTTCTGCTCTGGCCGTTGGACCGTGGTACCCATTCTCTAGGTGCCCTGCTCACATCCTGGTTAATTCCTCCCCCATGTTAGCGTTACTGTGGTTACAGTCATGCCCCTCTGAGGAGTGAGCCTAAGTACACAGCAGCACGCAAGGCTATTTTGCATGGATTGAAGGCAGGCGGCCGCTACAGACAAGAGTGTGGAAAGAAGCAGGGAGATAAAAACAATATGCAAGCAACAGCAACACAGTGGGGAAAGCACTCTTTTCTGTCTCATCTAATTTAGCCGAGTAGAAGAAGGTGCTAAATTATTAAACAGCTCAAACAGGGGATTACATCGAATGAATATTCTCTCTACCACAGCCTGATTGGTGTATTGATTTAATTATGAATAGATGGAGACCAAAATAACCCAGGCCAACACCATTTGTGCTGCATTGCCAGGCTTCAAATAACAAAGAACTTGCCAGAAGAGGCATCAGATTGGTTTTAGCAACTCTCTTTCCTTTTCAATATCTTCCACTGAGCTTCATGCAGCTGTTGTTAGTAGGGGGAGGGACGACTGTATGAGCCAGTTATGGCCCTGTGACACACTCCTGCTGTCACTCAATCAGGCACCCCCATGCGAGGAGGAGCCAAGTGAATACTGACAAATCCTTCAACCAGCTGTCTAAATCGAGTCTAGAAAGAACCATCAGTATGCAAGATGAACTACTGTGACACAATGCATCCACATAAACACATATTATCTACATTCAAACATTAATCATTAACATTTTAACATTCGACATACTGCATAGTCTAAGCATCAGCTGTCTGTGGTGATGTCAGAGCCAAAACAGTGCAACAGCTGTTCTAAATTAATCAGCAAAACACTGACACTTCTGATTGACAATCTCACCCCTCATATCATCCGAACCCAGAGCATAGCACTCACCTTCGTCACTTTTCAATCTTGTCAGTGAGAAATCTCATCTAATACCTTGTTTCCTGTGGCTGGGGTGCGAAATCTATCATTATTAACTGGCCAGCAGCCCTTAACCCTCTGCGGCGTCTGTATTCTCTAAACAAGACTAGGAGGTTTAGTGCATGGGCCTGCTTGCTCTTTTGCCTCTCAGTGGGCCACAGGCAGAAAGGTGCCTATTAAAATTAATGGGCCGGTGCAGGTTATTCAACACTGCGACACTGGAGCTCACTCAACAAGGAACTGGTAATGACCACTACAGTGAGCTGGCCATCGCCATTACCCCTCTCCGACGCTTTGACAGCAGGCATTAAATATTAAGGAGATAAGTTTCCCTGTGACCATGATCCATCTGCACGGAAATAAGACCACTTCACAGCGTCTATGCCCCATGGACCACTGGACAGCCAGAGTCCTTATGTATCACAGTGATGAAGTGAGCGGAAATCTCCTACAACAGGCCTTTAACTGCTGGGTGGGAAGAGGAAAGAGTTGCTACTCACCTTCTTTAGACGTCCACTCTTGGTGCCCACAAAGGCTACACAGTAGCCATTGTAGACATAGGAGGTGACAGAAGTCATGCGATCCCGAGTCTCAGTGTAGAGAGTGTGACCGGTCACCAGCTGGGAACCACCAAGTGGCTGGTTGATGTCCAGACCACAGAAAGAGTCGTCAATGGGCACCGGCTACAGACAGAGAGAAGGAAACTAAAGTTACAGAATGAAGTATGAATGAATGACAAGAGAAGAACGGAAACTGAAACACAGAAAAGCATTAAAAGGGAAAAATGGGTGATCGCGACAATGAGACAAATGTGTCACATTAAACATAGAAACCCTTGACATGAAATGTACTGTATGAGGGGGAGCGACAAAAATACCTCAGAGGAGACAAAGACATTAGGAGAGTGGAGAGGCTGAGACGCAGAGCATTATAAAAGAAGACAGCTCAGTAAGGAGGAAAGATGAAGGTGACAGAGTGAGACAGAAGGAGAGAGCAATGGTCAAAGTTGTGGAAATAGTGGCTGTGTCAGAGAGTGCCTGAGACGGAAATGCGGGGGTGAGAGAGGTGAGCCTGCGAGAGAGAGGGAGGTCAGAGCGAGGTGGAGGTGTGCGGGTGAGTCTCCCAGCCAGACAAACGTTTGCCTTTCTGTTCCACTTGGCAGACATGTTTCAGCTCCGCCTGACTGAGCTCCACCTTGCTCTCACCGTGGCTCATTACCCTGGCCTATCATCACACCTCTGCAGGAAGACACATACTGCATGATAACTATGTGCACCAGCAAACACACTGCGTGATAACCGTGCAACCCTGAAATATGCATGTAACCGAAGAGGCTGCAATGAACTGTATTTATCCATTCATTAGAAAATAATCACTACTATAAAGTCTTATTAAGTTTGACTTCAGTTCTTAGGAAAAGAATTTGGGCGTGATTGTACTGTATGTCTTACCAGAACGGCTTAGAGTGAAGACTTAACTCCGTCCTGTAGTCTAGCTCAAATAAGATAGGAGGAGGTGGTGAATGAGGAGCAAGACAGTGGTCTTTCTGGTGTTGAATCAGGTCAGCTGAGACAGTCTGAGTGGCAGTGGCCTCAAAGTGCCATGTGGAGTAAGTGAGATGGCCAGGCAGGCTGAGGCCAAGCACTCCTCCCATATATATGTCCTATAGTCTCTTGCTCACAAACTCTATCTTATTCTCCCTCTGAATGTATACCCCCCTCTCTTCAACCCCAGCTCATTAATTCTCTTTCTGTCACTATATCTATCTCTCGTCTGTCTCCTCTCTGTCTCTGTCTCTGTCTTCGTCCCTGTCAGGATGGTATAAGCAGACTCTGTTGAGTGACATTTCCCACTCTGGGAGGCAGCTCAGCCTCTCACTACACACCATGGCTGTAAAACCTTTAAGTACTACGCAGATTTTCATGAGCAGAGCAAAAGCAATAATGCTGACAGGGAATAATCGCCTCCGCTCTTATAGTCACGCCCCCCACTTTATGGCATTTCCTTTTATTTCTTTTTCCCAAAATAGCACAGAGTGCTATAGGGTACTCCACTGCAGTGTTTAAACTAGAAAAAAAAACAGGTAAGCTCACATTATTCTTTTCTCTTGAGGTTATGAAATCAAATGTACCGTACATAACTGCTTAATGCTTGTTTTAAACATATGCTGATTAGACATGGACACACAGAATGAATCAGATGGAAAAGCTAGCAGCTATCTTGAGAAACAGCCGCGACTTCCAGACTTTGGCTTATCAATAGCTTCTCCCTCAAATGCACGCAGCTATTCCACATATGGTCTGTTGGGCTCCAGAGCATTTGGTTCTGATTATATCTAGATTGTTTAGATGATGTGCGCTTAGCAGACTTGGCAGCCAAGTCAAATCCCCCTGGGCTCCACGTGGTTGAGTTTTCTTGTACACCTTTTTCTTATACACCACGTTTTTTGGGGGGGGGGTTGCCTTGCCTTGCCTTGCCTTATCACAAATCTCACAACTAGTGACGAAATGTAGATTTGCCACGTCTCAGTCTGTTTCATGTGATACAAATTACATTGGTTATCTTTAGCAGAGCTGTGGTGAGACAAAAATAGACCGTAACCCCTGGTGATTAATCCTTATCGAATAACTCACAATGCAGTATAATATTTAATCCATGCTGAAAAACAGTTGTTACCCTGGCCTGCTTCAACAGTAGACTGCATAATCTTGTTAAACAATGACCTAAATTGTTCCATTTGGTGTGGAATTTGAATGAAGGATGAATTAGATGTGACAGGGTATCTGCTCTCAGAGTTTCCCTCCCAGGGTATATAAGTGTTATCAATACTAACTCCCCTTTGCTCTCACGAGTGGTTAATTAGTTGGTGGGGCATGAGCAAAAAGCAAGACCGGATGATAGTGTTAGTCAGAAAGAGACACACACAGATACAGAAAGAATCCCATCATGGCTCTCCTCCTTGGGAGTGACTACAGAGATGGTGTGAATCTCCAGATGGCAGAAGGCTGGACGGCTGGGTGATAAATCTTTGATTGGCTGCTGTGTCTGAATCCCCTGGCTCAGCCTCAGTTCCATTCCCAGCCTCAGCCTTGGCCTGCATGTAAGCGTACACACAGTAAAATGTCTGCAAGAAGGGAATGAGAGCTGGGGGTATAATTAAGGTTCTCTGCTTTGAGCTCATGGCTACCTGCTGTTAGCAATGGACCAGAGGAAAGGCACTGGGACTGCATGTGTAATTTACTCAGAAACCAAGCGAGGTACAGTTAACAGTTAACAAAAAATACAGTCTCTCGGCTTGGTCTAACCTCGATTCACCTCATATTTTGATGGATCTCAGACATGGGGAGCTCTAAATATACCGCACACAGAGATTCGGGAACATATTTATTTAAGAAAGACAAGATGTGAAACACATGTGCAGCCACATCACTTGAGATGGGGATTTAACAGCAAGCAGACAATGTTAGCATGGTTGACATATCCGGTTGTTAAATGTAATTTGTATAGGCTTTAAGAGTTCCTCATCCATTGACATCTATCTGCATAATCCATATTATACTATGGATTTATTGGCTGCTCAATGAGCATGAGGACATGGTCTTAAGGACTGTATTTTACATCTTCTTATCTCTGGGGCTACACACACAAAGCTTGTGGATCCTTGATGTATAATGTGAAAGGAGAGCAGAACATTATTGGCAGTGCATGCCTAGAGAATGGAGTGGGAGGTGCAGCTTTGCAGGTAACGGCTGGCATCCTTCAGAGCACACTGAGATGATTGGGGAATCTTCTGAGGAAACTGGAAAAAGGCTCTAATTTGAGCTCCCACAGATAGAAAGCCTCCCAACCTCAGGATTGTCGTTGCTACGTACCACCATTTCTCCTTCCTCCGCCTACTCTCCTTCTTCCAACCTCGTCTCCCGCCTTCTCAGTGGAGCTAATAAAACCCAACAGCGCTAGTTCGAGATAATGTCTCCCTCTGCCTGACAATCACCTCTGACACTGCGCTAATGGGGAATTTACTGATTTTAATAAGAGTGGTCAATTGAGAGACCGGGGGGGATTAGCAACAAAGGAAGCTGATCAGTGACTCTTATCATAGTGAGGGTAGGGATATCATTAAACCCTAAAAATACATTAAGACCTACGCCACAGCTCCGTCACATACGTGCATTCGGCATTCACAAGCCTTTCCTATGTACATGCAGACATAGAGCACACACACACACACACACTGTATCTGACTAGTCATTAATTCTTAATATTCTTAAATTCCTATTAGCAATTACAGAATGAAAGCACAGAGGACTGTAGCCTCCTGGGAATGAGGGAAAATCAAGAAACTTAATTCTACTTGACAACATGTAGTAGATACATGGCCTTGTATTATAGGATAATTGGGGATTTCAGAAGGAATAGACTGGTGTGTGATCTATGCTAGCATCAGAAGCAGAGTAACTTGAGCGACACCTCCCCCCTCCAACTACTTTCTCTCACTCTAGAAAGGAAGAGTGTGTTTATTTGTATTGTGCTCGAGGAGAATATTATCACTTTGATGGTTGCCAAGAAAAATAAATTGTCACTAATTTATGAATATCTCTCATTGAAGTACTTGAAAGTGGATGTTCCCTGATATCAGAGCTGCAAAACAATTTGACATAATTACATGTAGTGTGGATCATTTGATAACAGAGAGTGTGCTACGCAAGGCAGTCAAAAGCTTTTTTTCTGATGATTGCTGTGTTTATTTTCATTACAGCATACGCCCTCAAAACTTTGAACTCTGTGGTTTCTAGGCTCATTGAGAAGCCTTGGTCATTCCCTTACTGTTTAGTATCTTATTTTAGGGAATGTGTAGATGTGTAGATGTTGTTGGACCATTGTAGAATTCTGACTATTAAAATGTACAGTAGCTGAATGATCCTCTTGTCTCTTCATTGGTTGATGGCTGATTATAACTCAGAGAGAATACAAATGCTCTACTTCGTCTACAGACGTGTAAAAACGAACTCTGCAAATAATAATTTACATTTCCCAATAAAAGAAGCTTTGGACCGTTGATCGTGATGATTGTTGTGTTCGATAACAGAAATGTCACCACATGTAGATGAGTAAGAAGTGCATACTGTATGTACAGTACATCTGTGTATGTGTGAATGTTTTTAATCAGCGTCTATTGCTGTAACTTACTGCTTTGGTGCACTGCACATCTTTCCCAAGCAGCCAGTTGAGCTCCAGGTTTCCTTCTCCCTGGTAGCAGGACTGCAGGCGCTCCTTGATTCGTGCATTAATGTCTCGGATGGTGAAGACGCAGAGCGCTGAGTCATCTGGTGGGCGATGGAACTGCTTCTGGCCCTTGGAGAAGATGGTGAAAAGCACATCATCTTGGGCGCTGATGTTGAGGGAGGCAGCGAGAACGCGGCCCGGCTTGCCCAGATAGGCGGCCTGCAGGAGCCGGTACTCAACGCCATTCTTCACACAGCCAACGGGGAGAGAGACGTAGGAGTGAAACTTGCGGTCATCCTTGCAGAGGCGGACAATGCGAGAAGTGTAGAAGAGGTCACTGGTGGATCCGCTTGATGACATGCTGTTCTCTGGCGTCTCAGGCTGGACAGTCAGGAAGTAAACAAAGCTGCCACTGGCAAAGCCGTAAACATAGTAGATGTCAAAGTGGGAGACCAGTGCCAGTGTGTCTGATGGTATCTTGATGAGGGAGGACACAAAGTCAGTATGCAATTCATAGTCAAGCATAGCAGATGATTCTGGGTCACGGGGCAGCTTTCGACTGGAGATGGTAGGAAAGTAGTCCTGTTTCCCATCAACTGCTGTTCCAATAAATAGGGTGCCATCTTGGCCCTGTGAAGGCACAATGACCCCATACATGGTCCCTGTCTGGTTGACACTGGAGAGGTAGTGCTCTTTCTTGTGGGAGGGCTCCACTAAGATAAAGAGGTCATCCAATCTGAGGAGTTTACAGACACCCTGGTAGAGGCTGCCACAGGCCAGCAACCGATTTTGGAAATAATCAATGAGGAGAAGTTTGTTGACATTGTTGGTAGAGACAAGGGGCTCAGAACAGGGCTGGACAATCAGAGGGGGGTAGCAGGCCTTGTTGTCATCCTCTGGGCCTGTATCATGGGAAACCAGGAGGGTCAGGTTGCCTGAGAGCTTGTACACACGATTGACTGCTCCAATATACAATGCCCCTGTAGTTTGATGAACTGTCAGGTGGTTGAAGACCCAGTCCCGACGTTCGGGGTGGAAACTAGTGAATGTCTGCCCACTGCACAAGGCAGGGAATGCTAAGAGCCAAAAGCCTAACAGAGTAGCTGTAGCTCCTACTTTACGGTCAGGTGATAAAGTCCTGCGTGTAGCCCGCCGGCCCTCCATTTTTAACGGGCCTGCAAGGAAACTGCAGAGGAAGCAGAGAGAATGGATGAGGGGAAGAAGGGAGGACACCTTCGCCTTTTTGTTGTTGAAGGCTAACTTGCAGGTCAAATCTTCGCAAGGGTCTTCACATGTTTCTGGAAAAGAAAACAAGAGAGAAAGAGAAACAATGTTAGATATCACAGTATGACTCATATCCTACAAAGGAAACACATATGACCAAATGGAAAAAGCTTTTCATTAGAGATGTCGCTGCTTGAAAAGGTCAAAGTTCACCCTCAGTAAGGCGATGAGCTGTGGAGAAGAGGAATGGAGGTTTAAAGAGACAATGGGCGGAAACCATTATGGTGCACATTCCAAAGGAGTTGCTGGAACATGGCAGGACAATGCAGGAAAGAGAGACAGGTTACAGCAACGGAAATTAGCCTGACCTGACTCATACTAGTCACACACTGAGCAAGCGGTTTCTAAGAACACCTAACGCAGTCATTGCCCACGGACTCATATTTCACAGAGAGCCTTGGACACTTGGCAATGACTCATCAGACTTTAATTCATTTGAAAACCTGTTCAAGCCTAGATCTTGAAACGCTATTTCATTAAAAACATAATTTACACTAGCATCATTTTGCTTTTTGCATGTTCAACTATAAATCAAAGCTATGGTGAATTCAAATTCCAAAAACATTATAATGACAAAAATATTTATGACCATACCATAACCATGAATGCAACTTTTGATGAAAACAATAACAAAAATCCAACAATAAATGTCATACCATTTACATAAGCACACAGCTGAAATTCCTGTGTTCTTTTCCTTTAAAACATCAGCCTCCTCCTTTAATTTCTACATGCACCCCCCCCTCACATTTTTACTCTGACTACAACCCATCAACCAACACCCCTATCATTTATCCCCTTCCATATCTATCTGTAAAAACATACATCAAGCAAAGTCTGCAATTTGTGCAACCATGCTCAGCCTGGGCTATAGAGATCTCCCTCTATGTGCTATAAACTAGGAGACGGAGCTCTGTGCAGTCTGTCCCCAGGAGTTAATTATCCCGTCCATTGGAAAGGAAGGCCTGGATCTTATTACTGGAACAAAGTGAGAACAAATTGGGAGCCACTTCCACACACCCCTCCTCTTGCTCTCTGCTCTTTAAGGGGCCTGTTTTACAAAATATGAATCTATTAATTATTCTTTTCTAAACATTGCTGCTGTTTTTTATCCTTCTATTCTATTCATCTCCTGCTGACATGATCAGATCGTAGAGGGATTAATCACTGGCGGCACAACAATCATCTTTAAATGAATCAGCTACCGTATTAGATCTGTACACAGCTCCCTCATAAAAACACCAGCCAACAGAATATACAGTTTGTGTGTGTGTGTGTGTGTGTGTGTGTGTGTGTGTGTCTGTGTGTGTTTATGTGTGTGCCTCATTCCCTCAGTATTATCAGTGTACTCTATCAGAACCAAGCAGTGTGAGGGGCTAACAAGTGGAGACAATGGCAGTGCATCCCAAAATCAAGTATGATTAGGCGTAGCGATCCAACAAGGGTAATTACTGTGGAGCTGGAGGAGGTAAGCTGGGGAGCGACATGGGGACGCCAGGGGCTTGAACGTGTCAGAGACGGCCCTACATCGTTTGTCACGCCTCAGATTTGCATTTCCAGCAGTGAGGGCACAGAGAATCAAGGGTGAAAGATGTGGCTGGAATAATCAGCGGCTGCGCCTTGAATTAACAAGCACTTGCAAGTGAAGATAGAAAAGGGGCGTTATATGGAGAGATACTGCACATCCAGGCTACTACAGCGGCTGTGTTTGAGGCAGGTTTGATTTGCGGAGTCGATTTGGGATTCCCTCTGAACCGTGACTGCCCTTTCACAGACCTCGTTCCAAATCTGGTAATGACCATCTTGGGGTCCCTCCCCTCCCCCTGTGATCAACGGGTATGCTACTCAGCTCAGACTTAAATATAGACCCTTAGGGAGTGTATTGATCCATGTGTCCATAAACACAGGTCCTAAGGCCCAGTCAAGCTGTTCTTAGCGTGTGCGCAGGCAGAGGTGTGGGAGGTGCTCTGTCCCAGAAGCACTTTATTAGCATGGTCATAAAAGTGCCATTGCCTCTAAAAAAAAAAACAGCAAGTGCCAGACCCCCACCCTCACTTTCAGCTGCCGGCGCGCAGCCATGCTCCTTTGTTTGAGTTTGTACATGCTAGATGTGCAAAGTGGATCCCTTTGGTGGTATAATCAGCCTCCTGCTGAGCCAGCTTTTTGCTCAAGCCCCGCAGCCTTTTGCCCTTTAGAGCTTTTGCTACACCCCCACCCCTTAATCGTATATGTGTATACAACATTTACTCCCATCCATCTTTTCTTCCTTCGCCTTTTTATTTCTCTCTTCTTCCCCTGTCGTTGGGAGAAATATATGCATTACTCCCTCATGTTGTGGCAACAGCTGCAAAGGCAGAGAAAGAGAGTGACTGAGTGGTGTAAATAAAAGGCTCCACAAAGGTTATCCATTCATATTGCTTTCGGTAACAGAGGGAATGAAGTCTTTGTTTAAGTTGATTGCATGACCACCTCTTTGTTGCACTTGACAGAGACTTCTCTGTACTATGCAGCTGAGGAGTAGACTTGAAAAGAATAAGGACAACACCGGATCGCCGCTTGTGCTCTTTAGTTCAAAGCCATGTCTTTCTTTTGTTTATGAGGAGTCAGAATTACCGAGAAGGAAATTAACATATAAATGCAACCAGGAATGATTCATACCTAAACACAGTTACCTATTGACCTAGAAAAAGAAGAGGGCATGACTGTGTTGGCAGTGAATAGAATTATGGGTAAGGTAGAAAGAAGGCAGCATGTTCAGCTTTTAATTGCAAATATAAGTCTTTGAGCTTTGAAAATGTAGCTCTTGCTGTGTGAGAACCACTTTGCCATAAGTGCTGTGGCTCTAACAAAAGCTGACTATTTGCAATATCAGCAATATTTACAATATAACAGTTGTCTGTCTGTCTCAGACAACAACCAACTACAACAAATCCTGGTTCTGAAATAAGTTCAGTTTGTTGACGCATCACAATTGTGGTCGTCGCGCTGAGGAAGACAGATGGACTGGCATGATGACAAACTGTCAGCTGCTTCAGTGTGTTACATCACATGCGAATATAAAATGCCAAAAAAAATCAAAATATCATGGTCATTGTCAGTAGATTTCCATTTTAACACTCATCTGACAATCTCCTTGGCAGACATGGAAGGCAAGGAAAGAAGAGCATCAAGTCAAGAGAGACAGAAAAGAACTTGTATTCCAGCACACGCGCAAGCTGTGATCATGGCTCGGAGAAGAGACAGTTTTTGCGAAACTTTCCATTCATAATGAATAGTCAGGCACACAAAACACTGCGTTGGCACACTCAGCCAGGCTGCTTTTGAGCGCTTGTTAAACAAACTGGTCCCACTGGCTGCCTGTGCTCTGTCACTGTGTCTGGTTGTGGGTCCCTGTGCTGAAATGCTGGTGATTTCCCCAGCCACATGGCAAGATGCAGTGGCCGTGCCAACCGTGGTCAAAGGGAGCTGCACTGTGGCCGATAATCTCATGAAAAGATTCTAAAGAGCAGCAGAAGGAATAGGCAAGGCCATAAATGAGGAAATGTGAAATGATAAGCTATGCAAACCATCACTGAGGGTTGTGGACACAACAGCCTGAGGGCAGTGCAGCAGCCAGCAAACTGAATCGGGAGAGAACAGGACTGAGGAAGTGGCCTCTGGAGAAGGAGCAGCTCTAAACCTCTGTTTGTCTGTCGCTCTAAAGTAGGCAGCAGGTCTTCTGTTTTTGTGCCTTTTGATTTTTTTCCCTTTTTGTCCCCACATTTAAGCTTCTTAACAATGCAGCCAAATTTGCTTGATCTCCTAAATTCATATTTACAGCGATTGTATTGCAAAAGATAAAGAACATAAACCAAAATCCGTTTACGGTGCTAAATCCATTGTTGTCGGATAGGAAAAGGAAATGGGAGATTGTAATTTCATGCCTTGGATTAATGTGTTATTCCCTGAATGATTAATGTAAAGCGTGAAATCTTAATGCTTAAGAAAAAGTGATACGCTACAAATCAAAGAGACAACTTGGAACAAAAATCAACACACCAGCAAGTCAAGAAAAGTAAAAGGTTTAAAAATGTTGTAACATTTTACTCATTGCGGGGTAAGCTTTTCAGTTGATGTGGCTATTTGCACAGTAAAAATAGAAAGTTTAATCTTCCCTAAAGGAGGATCTTCTTCTATAGGAGCCTATAAAAAAGCGATTAGCAGCAGAGGTTAGTCCATTAGTCTTCTCTCTTTGCTGCTATCAAGAGCAGAGATAATGAGAGGACTCGCTGGCATCTTGGGTTGTTGAGCTGGAGTTATATTTATACATTCTTTTGTCTCAATAGGAAACGGATTTCTCTGCTCCAGTGCCAGCTCTATCAGTCAGCTTCCAAGAAAACTCAACACATCTTTTTTGCATGCATCCATCCATACTTCCAGCCACCACAAGGAAATGACACAGTAGCAAAGTAGAGGGATAACACCCTCAGAAACCACAAGCCTCGCAGTTACTGCTATCATTTCACTCTGTCTGGTTTCCTGTGCTGTGGTGCTGGAGGGAGTCAATTATGCCTAATATTTCCTTCTGTAACAGAATTCAAAATTCAATCATGTTGATGGACCCTAATACTAAAGAGGAAATAGTTGTGACATTAGTGTAAAAAAGATTTGCCCATATCAGAACAGTGCAAACACTGCTGTTGCTAATTTAAAGCCATCATTGCACAATTTTTTAACAATGCCTTTTTATAAACTGTTTTGCTTTTGTTTATCTTTAGACATGATGTGTGCTAGGGTCTGAGCTATCGCTAAAAGAGCTGTAATTTAGCAGTGCATAGTAAATTAATACGCACTTGTCCACGATTAAGCATGTGCTCTAAGGGCACTCTAACAGAGCATCCAGTGCTTAATAGCACTATCTTTGTTAGTGACCCATATCAGTGCACTTGCTCATGACCATCAGAGTTTAGAGGCCTGCAGCGAGGCCTTCAATTGCCTTTAACTGAATTGCACCCATTGAAAGCAGTCACAGTACTTCATTCCGTCTCAGCCTCTCAGAGTTATCACTCCAATGAATGCAACTAAAAGATTATTAAAACAACCACAAAAAAAGCATGTCATCATGACACAGGAATAATCGAGTCTCAGCATAGCTTCTTATCCCTGAATGCAAACAAGGGCACGTGTATCTAATCTTTCCCTTTAACCCCGTCTCTGCTGAGCCCCCTCCTGCTTCACACACTTCAAACTCTGTTTGAGCAAACCCACGCTGGTATTACGCCTAAAACCTATGACATCCACTGAGAGAGATTACAATGTCACTGTTATTCTAATGATTTTGGTTTCCCCTCCCACAGTCGCCACCTCCTCCGAACACACAGGCACCCACACATTCACTCTAATGCTCTCGTACAAGCTCAGACATGTACATATCCACACCCACAATCAAAGGCATGTGCACATATAGACAGAGGTACACAGACACACACAGGCGTACATAAATTATCCCACTTTTTTTTCTCAAACCTTGCTTCCGCTGACACAACTAACATCCCCGTCTACTTTTCCTATTAAATTGGAGGTTGAATCCTGAGGCGTGATCTTCTCAGGCAGCCCCACTACCAGTAGCTATGTGGTGTACGCCTCATCATCGCTGTCTGTCATCCTGTGAAAGCAGCTTTCTATTAGGAGGCATTTCCATAAATCTAAATTGTAAAGGGCCTCAGCGAGAGAAGAGGGAATCCTCAGCGGGCGAAGAAAACAAACAGAGCGGGATGTCTGTGGAGGCAACAGGATCAGATATCTCACCTCAGCTCACGTACAGATTGGAACTGAATCAGGCTCTTTGATTGACACCATACACATCTTATCAAATCGGGGGGCCTTAACGATTCCTGAATCGTGTCGCCGATGCTGTATGATCCTGTCACTTCGAGAGTCGATATAGTGCTATAATGAAAGCCGTGCGTGGAGGAATGCAGCTGTACAACATGAAAGGTAAAGTACCTGTGGTGTGGTGTGTTTCAGTGGCTGGTGAATTTGAAAATTATGTCTATATGAATTATTAAAAACATGAGAAACACAAACACTCTGCGTTCAAAAGATCATGAACACCTGTAAAATCTGAATCTCCTACAATCCAAAGGAATTTTAAAATACATTTTAAATCATTGTTGAAATTATGTCAGAGAGGCGCTGATTATGTGTGGCAATAGCTACAGTAACTGTTTTTTGAGGCTGTGATCTTGTTTTACTGAATTGCAATACACTGCGAGAGGTGAGGGGGGTGAGTAAGGAAGAACATGAATTCACCTGATTTCCTAAACTAATTGATAAATTCCAGGAAGTTTAAATCGTGAACTAAACTTCAAAATTGCCCTGGCACGATATATTACATTTCTCACATCTTGTGCTTCTTCCTGGCCAAATCTTAAGGCACATTTAAGAGTTGTTGAAGCAGACAAATGGACTTGGCGGACTGAAGAACTTGGCTGGTGCACCAGGTAGCAGGTGCAAAGGACAGCCAGAGGGGCACTGGTCTGAATGAGCAGGCAATTGTGTGTCCTGTGTGGAGTAGACTGGAATGAAATGAATGAATGGCTCAGTTCGTCTGGCCTTGCTGCAATCAGATTACATAAACTCTAGGTCATTAATGTGCCGCAGAGTTGAACAGAAAGAGAGAGGACTAGCCACGGCGAGGGCAGCCGAGCCAAGAAGACACAGATGACATTAACCCAAACAAGGGCAGGTCACAGCACGACCTGTGTGTGGAAGAGCTTGTGTGTACGTGCAAGCACGAGTATTATCATATTGTGCGTCCATGTGCACTGGTTTGTGTTGATGTATTTGGTTTCTTTATCAACAGACTCTCCCTGCAGAGGTGTTATCTGCCTGCAGCTGCACTCTTCTAAACAAAGCATGGACTCTGACCTTTGGTGTGCAGTTGCCCAATCAGAATGAGGCACCGATGGACTGAACCGTCTGTCAAATAATCATGCCAAATCCGCAGTTAAGCACCACCAAACCGCTCTGCAAGTGAGCTGAAATGTGCGAGATTAAGCGCTCGTTCCATGGAGTGTGTGTGAAACGTTGCAGGTTCACAGAGGCAGACCAATGAAGAAGATCACATGAAAAAAATGACTTCCATTTCAGTAGCCACATATATATCCCCAACGCATTCACTCACTCCCGCCGCCCCACCCGCTTCATCATTTGTCTCATCGGGATCAGAGTCGTGCTGGAGCATGGCTCGGTGGCCCAGGCGACTACTGCTGGAGGGATTGAGAAAAGGGAGAAGGATAGGGAGGGAAGAGGAAAAGGGGAAGGCGAGCAATAAAATACAGCGAGAGAGGAATTGAGATAAGGGGACAGAAACCGTGAATGATGGCCTGTGAAAGTGAGCGTGAAGGACAAAACAAAACAGTGCCCCCAGAGTGTGTGAGAGAGGGATAGAAAGATGAAAGAAAGGCTGAGAGAGCAGGGCAGACAGAGGAAAATAGGAAGGAAGGAAGGAAGGAAGGAGAAGGAGCCATGCAGCCATTACTCCAGCTGGGTAACAAGCCGTTACAGCCACAGCGGCAGCCACAACTCCAGAAGCTGGCACGGTACGTCCACTATTATCTGGAGCAAATTTACACAGCCTGGCTGGCACGCTCGAAAGGGAGGGAGGGCTGGTCAGAAAGCGAGAGGAATGAGGAGAAGCAGAGACATGTCGAGAAAAGGAGGTGAACAAAGATCTAGTCCGATTATAGTACTATTATTTTGGTCTAAATGTATACTATATCCACTCATTAAACAATGAGACCTGTTATTTCACTCAGTAGACACCAGCCAAAATCCGGAATGGTTACGTAAGAGTGTCTGGGGGGGAGGAAAACATTATGGGAATCCTGTCAGTCAAAGTAATCCCTTCAATTTCTCCTGCTACTGTTTCATCTAAGCACTGTATGATATAGCCTGGTCTAGCTCTGTAATCACATGCTGGCTGAGAGGATGAGGCTACTCTGGGTTGGCTAACACCCAGGCACTGAAAAGCGCAGCAGGAAGCACACTCTTCTACTGAGCTCCTCCATCAAAAACATGGTAAAAGCTCACTGTGGATTGCTACATGGCTTAAAGGGGATAGGCTAGACAGGTGAGGTAGTATATGGTGTGTTGTTTCGAGTATGATGACATACAACACCCATGGACCTGGGCTGTGATCTAACGCTGCACAGTGACAACGGGAATTATGTAATACAGACTGTGAACGCTTGCTGGGCCAGCTGTAGCTCCATCCATACTAAAATCAATTATCTGTCAGTGCAATTAACATGACAGTAGAGTATGTGTGATCTCTATTCCCCCTCTGCCCTGAATCCTGGAACTGTTAGCTGGCAGCGTGCATGGCACTAGTCTACTCAGTCTACTGATAAAACAGGAGACATTCAGTCATTTGTTCATCTCAGCTGTGATGTCCGATGATGTCTACAGCTATAGTTAGTGTGTGTGTGTGTGTGTGTGTAGACAAGTTGCTGTCTCTCCGTCTGTGTCAGCGTGCATGTGGCCGATTTAATTCCTCACGCTCATCCAGGACAGTTTTCTCTGGGACTCTCTCCGATGGGTTAATGATGTTTACAGCCAGCCACGCTCCTTCACTGACATTTTGACAAACACAGCAAGACTGTATAAACAAACACTCGGCTTCCAGCCGTGAAAGGTTTCCCGCTGTCACTTGGGAGGCTTGGAAATACGGCTGTCACCAGGCCTACGACTTGCTCTTCTAGTCCATGCTCCAGTCCACTCAAAATCCCAGTCTCCTCATGGTCAGCAGTAGCTCCAGACACAAACACTTGGCTAGCTTATCTCACACTCATGACTGTGACTTATTGCAATGGAAGCACTTGTGAGGAGCTGAACCGCCTAACCCCAATGACCCGCTCCTCTTCCCTCCAGACTGAGTGCAAGACTATAAACATCATGCCTTGTCCTCACATTGTCTGTTGCTCTTTCTTCTCACCAAACACAATTAAGGGTCAAAGGAGGCCAAACATTAGAGTTTGACCGAAGCCAGACGCCCTCTGTGTCGTAATGGCACAGATAAGGCTTCATGTGAAAAAATGAAGAGCGGAGTGTTTATGTCTGTACAGTACAAATGGTAACAACACTTGAAAACCTGAGGCCTGAACATGATATGATGTTATAAACATTTCACTCAAATCATCTGGTAATCTTGACATTTCTACAGTAAAATAACACAGTGCATTTCAGTTAATGTACTGGTTGTATTGTTTGTTCTGTAAACTGGAAAGGAACCTGGAAAGGACCTGCTTTGACTCCGAGCATAGTGGTGCCTGCCTCTCAAATACACTATCTGAGGACCATTAAGGCCTATTTTCTGCTCAGCACATATAACAGATGCATTATCGCACAGTTGCAAAGGGTTCAGCCTCTCTCCTGCTCTCTCAGTCTGTTTTTCTCTCTACCTCAGCCTGGTAGAGGCCCCTCTAATTTCATCAGAGGTGATAAAACACCACAAAATCAAGTCTGCGGCTAGTTACTTAGCCCAATCTCCCTTTGGATGAGAGGCAATAACAGCATGTGGTGAGGAAATTGGGTGCTTACTCACACAGAAGGATACATGCCTAGCAAGCAGAATGCACTGTTTTCTGTGAAGACTCAGTGCACAGCCCACTACAAAACAGAACAATGGTGCTTGTCTTTCTCTGTGTATACAGCAGACTTTATAGTTATTTTAACAGGCAGTACAGGGTTGAATACAGCACATATGTGCCACAGTTGTAGCATAATTGTAAGCAGCCTACAACTTAATAATTAACAAGAAAATCTTGACTTTTAAATAAATATATGAAAGAATTCAGCGGGTTCACTGACCAGAAGATAATGATTTGGTTACGTGTTCTCTTAAAGACTGATTCATGAGCAATAGGGCAAGATGGGGTGACATTTTGCTTAACCGTAACAACTTTCTAAAATAGCATGGACTGGTTTAGAAAGCTTTCTGAAAATGGTTTAACTCTAGCACATAGGGAAGGAAAGTTACAAAACTGCTGCCACATACCACAGCTAAGAGAAAATCTTACACCACATTTGTATGCAAGTCCGACAAGGACTTGCAATGAATATGAATAATAAAACAGAAGTGAGCGCTGCAGTAAGCATTAGTTCAGCCTTGCGCATGCTGGATGTATAAAAATCCACCTGGTCGTCCTCTGGAGAGCAGCAGCCGCTGCCAGGCCATGCCAGGACAGGACAGGAAAGGATGGGACAGAGCTCAGAGAGCAAGCTGGCAGACTGACTGAGTGACTTGCTGGATCAGTGCTGAAGCGCGTATGCATGCCTTCCGGCCTGTTCCGTGTGAACCCCGAACAGGATGCAGCGCTGGCCGGGTTGCGGTGGAAAATCAGCACTGGCTGGTTTCCTGTGAGCCGGTATCGAGAGAGTCAAACAGGCATATCACCACAGCGAGTGCTTTTCTATCAACACACTACTGTGAAGTTTTAGGAAGACAGTAATAAACTTTGCCAAACATATCAGATGCTTATTTAATTACACAAGTATACTGTTCTACCGAATTACACTTCACGAGTACAAACTAATTTGACAGGGATGCTCTAAAATGGCCAACATTTTTTTCTCTTCATAAAGAAATAGAGGGAACATTTTTGAAGCTCAGCAAAAATGCACAGAAAGGCTGGTGTTCGAAGCAGTGCCATATAGCATATGCCCTGGAGTACAGGCATGCACAAAATACTGTGAAGCACATTTATTACACATGTGGCACAACTGCTCCCCACCTGCTAGTGGGATGGGTGAGCGGTGGGGAGGTGGGAGGACGGAGGAAGGAATGTCATGGTGACCTAGAAGGTCTATGATGAAAAATAGTGTGTTGGCAGAGTAATAGCAATGCATGGTATTATTCACTATAGCCGTGAAGGTTGAGTATTGTACTGTATAATACGCAAGAGATGGAGGCAGCGTTTGTATGAACATTATCGTCCACCACTGTGATGAAGCACAGAGAACAGCAGAGGATCAGAAGAGGGAAGAGGTCCAATACCCATTATGTTCAAAGTCACAGGGACAGGAGGGAAAAGAGAAATGGCTCTATGGACTTCTTGGGATTATATTTTGTGGCCTTAAACAGCCAGGCAATACAGAAAAACCTTGGACACCACACAATATTACTTGCCTAGTGTGCTTTTTTTCTTGCTCCCACCTCCCTTAACCCTCTTTTCTTTTCCTCCAGTCACTGCACCTGCAGTAACTCTGAGATAGAGGTGACTGAGGCAACCGCGGCGAAGCACACATGTACGATGCTTATACTGTGCGAGATTCCTGGTTGTCAGAGCCGCTCTGAGTCTGTCAGAGCTGTATGAAGAGCTACTACAGCCCGTCCACTCCATCAGTGAACCCGGGAATAAGTGCTTCACACTCATTTACACAGGCCAGAGGCTCCTGAATCTGTCCCCTGCTCTGCTGTAGATAAAACACAGAGATAGTCAGGCCATCCATATTCTTCAGACAGACACTGGAGAGCATCTTTTATATGTGGCCGCTGAGCCTCATACAACTGTCCGTCAGTATTCTTCTTGTACTACATCTTGATATAGGCACCCAGCGGAGGGGTTTGGATCTCTGGAAAGCATGTCACTGATGTAATCACACACTCTTGCATGCACATAAGTAGGTCTTGGGAGGGAAAAAACATTGACATTCATAGCAGGAATTGTCTAAATCCAGCTCTAGTGTGAAATGGACTGTAATTCTTACAATGCTTTGACTGCACATCATGTAAAATGTTGGGCAAGAGAAATACATGTATAAAGGGCTTAAGTGTAACAGCTTTCAACTGGAGTATCCTGCATTGCCTTAGTCACCAGATCCCATTTACAAGCACAGCCTCTGTCTGAAAGCAGCAGTTGCTTTCTGAGCATTAAGTTTGATCAAAGACTAATCTCTGCTAGTAAGATGATTAAAATTAGCATCTGTTTCATTGTTAAGGAAGTGAGGCAGGCTGGGACCAGATCCCACAGTGCAAAACAGAGACAGACAAAAAGACACACAGCCAAAAAGAGAGAGGCGAGAGAAAGAGCAATAAAGAGGGGCGAGAGGGAAAGAGCAATATCAAGAGAAAAAAGAGTGCAATAAAGAACATGAACAGACAGAGCAATAATAACTGAAAATAAATCAAAGAAAAGAGCATTCCCATGCTTGGTCAGTATGACCAGTGCCAAACCCAGGCGATCTGAATTCCTCAGTGGCGGCTGTTACCTCGCATTAACTTTTTCCTTAGACCGCACACATAGATGATGAAGCTGAGGGAGAGACGCTGTGGCTTGACTGCTTTAAAAGCGATCATACTGGGCCACGGGTTTAGTGAAGCAGTAAAATGAGGCTTCGGCAAGCAAGCCAGCCCCTCTCCATCCAATTGAGAGATGTAACTGAAACCTCTCGATGATAAGTATGCTGTGGCAGAGGATATGATGAAATTGATGCCCACGTTAGAGTCAGCACAAACACAGGAGTGGGCAGCCTGAGCATTTCCTTCTATCACCACATTCTGTCGTTTCTTAGTTGGGGAGATGGGGTCAAAACATGGGGGTAGGGCACTTGGCAGTCACCCTTTTAGCCAAACAAAACAGCCCTGCTGCTGCTGCTCCCCATAAACTGCATCAGCGGTAGGCAAAACATATAATCATACTCCAGCAAAAAACTGCAATAACAGGAAAGAGAAAAACGATAAAATCGACTATTTGCTACCCTCGAGAAAATGTAACGAAGGGGAAAAAAAGCCCCATTCAGCATTTCATCAGTAACATAAATAGGAGCAGCTGGGGCAGACTAACATGCTGAAGTGGGCTAATTAGGACACTTGGTGGTTGGTTTCGCTGCTGTTTCAGTCTGGCTGGGACCGACTAGGAGTCAATGAGAGAGTTTTCCCATTAGTCTGGAGTATTACACTTCCACACACACCTAGATCATCTGCAAGCCTATACTGCACATCCTGTGAGATTGCTGAAGCAGGGCTAGTTAGTCAGCTATTCCCAAGCTCTCCATTTTCTTTAACTAACCCTGCGCAAATGGTGTCACTTAGTTACACCGCGGCCTGGCACACAGCGCCCTTGACTTCTGCGAAAACAGTTTTGCCTTCCTGTTCCGTCCCTCCCTTCCAGCTTCCTCTCCTCTTCCTGTCTGACTCACTGTCCCAAGTAAAAGAAACCCAGACCTCCTTGTTTCTTCCTCTGTTTTGTACCAGAGGTAAGTGCTACCAAGAGTGACCCCTGACCTTGATCAGCCATAAGGTCAATATATGGGCCTGCAGGAGCAATTATGCCAGTTTGTCTTTCCAATATGTACATTCTTATCCTCATCTGAATCAGAAAATCAGTCTCTCATCTACACAAGCCATTTCACTGACATGAATTATCAATTATTCAAGTACAGAGTAATCGTGTGGACTGCACCTCTCAGTGTTGCTCAGTGTTTCAGTTAAATTAAGTCATACATCTCGGCTACTAACGCAGTTTAGATTGTGCCGTTATTCCGCAACTAAATTCCCCTCCATTGCCTTTCATTTAAAGACTTTCCCAGTAAAGACCCTTTATTGCCAAATGTTACGAGCAGCTCAGATATCACATTAGGTTACAAACTGGTTCCTTTTGTAGCTCTGGTGCTGTTATAAAGGAACTGCTCTAAAATAATGTAACAATGACTCCTGCAGGAAAATCAGTCTGGCTCTCCTTCCGTCTACTCTGTTTTCTTTGCTTTCCTTTTTCTGATTGGCTGCGTCAAAGAGTAGGGTATGTACAAAGAGAGGTGGGGTTGTTTACCTTGACACAAAGCTACTGTACATGTTCAGCGCCTCAGGGAGGCAGGCAGGCAGACACACAGCATTTCAGCTTTTCAGACGTTAAGCCATTGAAGCTACTAATGCTTTGTATGACACAACCCACGAACACTGTAGCCTTGGCAAAATAAACAAAGGCAAGGTGTCCTTTATCAGGCTTGTCAATGTCTGCACACAAGGAATCCATGGAGGATTTACACTGTGGTAAGAAGAAGTGTGTGTGTATGCACTCAAATGAGTAAAAATGTGCTTATGTGTACTTTGGACCTATTCAACAGTGACAGTTGCCCAGCATCCCCTCCCTTGCTTTAGAATTCGATTTTTCTAATTTTCCTTCTTGTCTGAGGATGCACAGCAGACCCAAGGTCCCAAAACGCAGGTAAATATGAAAATGTGCTGACATTTCCCAGCATCTAAGCCACATGCCAGTCCCCTCTGGCACCCCTCCAGCCAGCTCACTCTCACTGTTTCTCACTCTCCCCCCAATAAACAGGAGGGAACGAAAAGATGAAGCAGAAGAGGGTGGACGCAGAGGAGAGTGTATACTGTTAATCACCAGTGACCAAAAATAAACCATTTTCCGTACCCCTCAAAAAGAAAAGACTAACAAAAATAAATGCTTAATTGTGCTGATCAAACGCTCCTCTTCAGTGATATGTGAAATTTGTCTGTGAACAAAAGCATTCATTAAGGGAGTGGAAAACCCGCAAAAGCAAACTGTTTATATTCAACATTATGTTCACAAAAAAATAATGCCTGAAACACTGTGCATGCTTTGTAATAAAATGCAAATTCACCTCACCTATTCACCCCTGTCAGGTTGAACATGTTTTCTGCAAAATGTGGGGGAGGGCTTGCGGCAGTAGAGGCAATGAGGCTTGTGCAAAGTACTTAACAGTAAACATTGTACCTACAAGCTCAGAGATGCCTTCTGCAATGAGAAAAAAAGTCTTCTTAATTCCCCGCTTTACTCTTGTTCTCTCTGCGAGATGAATGAGGAAATAAAGGTGTGTCTGGTAAAAATCGAGGCTGTAGCAGTGGTAGCATGTCAAATATCCTTTGAATGCACCTTCTGTGTGGATCAGCTGGTTAACAGCATTAGCTCCCATCGTGTAAATCCCTAACTGTTGCAGATTAAGACAAAAAAAGGATGCTCAATCATTGCTTTCAAGTACAAACCTGCCCCGGTCCCCTGCCTTTCTCACTCTCCCCACTCACTTCCCTCCCTTCTTGTACCTCTGCCTCCCTTAGGCAGGCAGATGTTTCAGAGCAGTCATATTTGATCAACATCTTCACGGACAACACAAGGATTTCAAGTCCTCTGCTGCAAAAGACTTGGCTGTCACACTCTGAATAATTGTCTTAGATACCCTGATTCATTCTCCTTAAACACTACAGAAAAGACAATGCGTCTGACCTACATTGCAGCTGATGTGTGAAGATGTAGTGATTTTTGATAACGTCTTTTTTTTTTCATGGTGTGATATCACATCGTGTCACTTACTCTATGTTAATGATTTTCCTGTCCATCTAATGCAGGTTACGCGAAGACACTGCTGTCATGTTTCACATTTCATTGGTTATGACAGAGGCAGAATAATGTGTCTGTCTGGGCGAGTTCCCGCTGTTCCACTGAGTACATGCAGTGTTTCCCTTTGATAGCAAGGGGCAAGGGGAAGTAAGAGTAGTGAAACAACAACATCTAACTTCCCCTCTGATAGATTCATCTTGATAATGCTTGGCTGGCAGGAACAAATACCAGTCATTCGGCAAGCACACTGTTACTCTAGCTCAATTTAGTTTGTACAGCACGATTCACAATGGCCATTTTGTTGATATCATTTGATAAGACGGGCTCCCAGAAACGCATCGAGGGGAAAACAGGATTTATTGTTCCCACACATTCCACAAAGCCCCATGCTTATGGTGTACAAAGCTATAATCTTTAAGGTCAAGCCAAGGTCAAAATCAACAACAAAAGCAATTACATTCATAAAGTGTTACTAACGGTTTTGCCCGGAGCATGCCAGGAGAGCAACTATGCATCCTCACAGACTTTGTGTGGGCCCTATGACAAGCTGCCTCCCTTTTTAAGTACCTTTCATCCCTTTTCTCCCACTGGCTTCAGTATGTGGATCAGAGTCATGTATTCATGCATAAACATAACTGTTATCCCAGGGGAGAATTCATTTCCCCTGGCCTGGACACTATGAATCACCTTGGGCCAAAGTAAAGAGTCTGGAGTTGCAGGACTGGCGGCAGTAGCTTTAGACCAAACGTTTTTCACGATACATCCAAGATCCTTCCTTCCTCGTGCCTTCACAACCTGACCAAGCATTCAGGTGAAAAACGTTCCATGTTTTTACGTCACATATGCAGTTTTGCCAGCAGCAGCCAACTCTTTCAGTGTAATTGTTTGCCTTTATGCTTCTATCAACATTGCAGGGAAATAGGATGCCACAGTGGGCCACATTCTATGTTTTGAAGTTTTGAGTTTCGAGGTCTTTCATCATCAATTTAGCACAATTTACTATGGTCTACAACAGTGGAAAAAGTTTATCAAGAGGATGTGTCTGTGTGTGTGTGTGTGTGAGACAGAGAGAGAAGGAACAAGATAGAAGAGGAAGGGGGAGGACTTTTCCAGACAGGGTTTTCTGTTTGCTATCTCACTCAGGAATGAATTTGGAAGGCCACGTTTCCCCTTTTCTTTTCTTCTCGTCTCCTCTCTGCTAAAGGCTGAGGATGAGTTAAAGCTACGGCCTCACACTGAGAAGAGCTATCCACCCAGATAAGGCCATGCCTCAGTGCAAAATAGTAACAATGAAGAGAGCATAGGTGCAGGTATCTACATGTCACTGAGCCTTGGAGCACAACCAGGGAATTTGAGTGCTGTGTTGCCTACAACCCCATAGGAAGAAAATTCAATACAATAAGCATAGAGAGAATTAAGTCAATGTAAATACAGCGACCTACTGGATTTTACAATTCTTAAGCAAATACTAGCATGAGTCAATCTTGTAAGAAAATTACATGCTGCTTTGAAATGGCTGAGAGAGCTAATGGCCATAATAGGCCCCTTTGAGTTGAAAGTGGTCCTAGTTGTAATTGGACCGCAGTGTATATAGTAGAGGGACAAAGCTGCTGTTGGCCGGGCTCCCCTATGGCACATGAGCAGACTAGACAAGCAATGTCTGCACCCCTTTTCCTGCAGTAACCATGGCGACAGTGGCAGGCAGGGGCATCCTCATCACCAGGGGGCAGTGTGGGCAGCACAGCATGGTGTTGCCCTTACTGCCTACCCTGGTGCCTCATCTTCTACACACACACACACACACACAGGCACCACGCACTCACACAAAAGACACATGTGCCATGCAGTCAAACAAAAATAAATTAAAATGGACACAAACACACGCAGCCAAGCACAAATTACACAGACACACACACACACACACAGTCATCTGCTCCTGACAGCTGCCCCTTGGCGTCTAACACAAGCCCCCTCCCACTCTGCCTCTCTCTCCCGCTCCTTTTTGTTGCTCACTTATTGTCAAGTTTCCACCAAACAAAAACGCACATCCTCCCATGACACCAGCTAATTGATTATTGATGGTGCCAGGCTAAACTGACTTATATTCAAACGGATGTGAATAGAGAAAATGGTTGGGACAATGCATTCAGTGCCTTTCATGAAAATGAAGTAAGTCAAGGCATTTGTATGTAAAGCTCGAGGTCTTTCTTCCCCTCTCTTTTTGTTGTTTGTTGTTGTTTCTTTCATAAGCTGCTCAGGCTGTTCTGGGCAGCTTTGGGAGCAGTTTAAGGGCCACAGCGAGCGAGGGGAAGCAATGTAGGTAGCGTCCTGGAAACAAGCTACCAGCTGACAGTGTTTGGAGGAAAAAAAAAAAAATCATAACAACCCTCATGGTTTGCTGGGGTGACAGTCTGACTTCCAACCGGTGTGAAGATCAGTGACAAACAAACAGCCAGACTTGTTATTCTACGGGTCCCCGTGCCAGGATTGCTGCCCTTATCGCTGGCATCGGGTAATTTTGTTACACGTGGTAAAATATAGGATGGCTTGTGACAGCAGAGATCAGATAAAGAGTGAGAGCGCCTGGGCAGGGGAATGTGGAGATGGGGCTGAATGCCTAAACAGGCTGTTGTGTGAGGGGGAGAGACTGATGATTGTGGCAGACAGATTGAGGCACTAAAGAATGGCAGAGGCGAGGGATCCTGTCCCATGGAAATGTGTCATGAAGGCAGTTCCATTAACATCTTAATAAAGGCTTCCCATGCCCTGGAGAGCCCTCGTGAGCAGACTGCCTTCTCCACTCACATAGGGGCCCAAAGCCGCTCTCGCAGCACGTCAACGAGAGAACATTTAAGTTCTGCCAGTATTGCATTGTGAGGGTGTTAGGCTTCCCAAAGGAGTAGCCTAAATGCCTACCCGCAAACATGCTCCACTAAATTCCTTTATTCCCCTTTCCCTCTACTTTCATTTACTGTCCATTTCTCCATCTGTTGGATTCAGCGGTCCTACAAAAGGCTTTGTTTCAGCAAGCTGGCAAGCCTTTGGGACAGCAGAGTGCACACTGGGGTTCATTGCTAACTTGCTGCCATCAATAGAGAGAGCAGGATCTGGACTGGCCACGGTTGCATCTGGCAGAGGGACGACTGTTAACCGTTCCCCGACGGTACTCTGATGAGACTGGATGGAGCCTGTCTGGGAGCTGCGGACACACACACACACACACAGCCTTCTTCTTGCAAAAAACAGCCAGCATCCTGACAGAGATGGGGAAACAAACTCTCTCAACAGGCCTATCAAAGGGAAAAAAATCCAAGCACAGTAAACACTACAGCAGGAGAGGTGGCTTTTTTTCTTTCAAGTACTCACAGCATTAAAAAAAAAAGTACAGTCTCCCTGTGTATCGTGAAAAATGAAATGCAAAGGAGTGGCATTGATTTTTGCACTCTGTGCTATGTGTTGCTCATACTGGGCAAGCTGCTACTTAACAATGTAGCGGCCTGTAGTCATCAATTTTAAATGGTTTCAACAATTCAATAAGTCACTGAAGGCTACGTGCACAACTACTCAAGATGATGAAAATGGCCACAGCAGCATGACTAGACCATTAAATGTAGTCCTGTGGTGTTTTCTAACATCTGCTATTGTGCTGGAATGAATAAAGAGTAATGCGGTATCTATATGTTTATAATGTCAAGGGGATATCTTTACAAGAGGATGTGCAACACTAGATTTTTACTCTTTGGCACAAAGCAGGGGGACAGATAGAGTGTCGGGAGGCATCAAAACAACATTTTAGCCAAATGTAATACAGGCACAGAGTGTTAGCTAGGACTTTTTGGACAAAGTAAATGAAAAATCATCTTTTTCTCCATGAAAGAGATCTAACACTTATGTACTGTAATGGAGAGAGACTGAAAATCAATTTGCTTCGCTTTGCTTTCAAATATACTGTAAATTCTGTTGCTATCATGTTGTAACAATGTGGAAGCTCTCCAGCATCAGTTCCCAACTTTAGCCTGATACCTGCCCGATATCTGAGTATCAGTATCAGGATCATTGCAACAAAGTTTAATGTCACAGACTTCTCAGTTCCTACAATCAGACTTCTCAGTTCCTATGCTCCTGAATCAACGTATCAGCAGAGTACTGCCTCTACAACCAACAACAGCTTAAACGCACGTTTGTTAGGATAGTCATCGCCTAGAGAGACTCTCTCTGCTTGAAGTGTCAGAGACAGGTAGAAAAACTCATGTTGTTCACAATTATCCAGAGGAGAGGCAGCCAGCGCAGAAGACGTCTGCTGCGTGGATGAAGAGAAAGAGGCAGTTGTGATCTTCTGCTTTGCACTGAAGCCAGACCCCTCTCAGACTAAATGTTCTCCCTGGCTGCACTCCACTTGATCAATGTCACCACAGATTCCGGATCTCCCTTATGTCAATCCTCACACGTACACGCTCGCCATAAACGCCGATTCCAGACACAAACATGCACATAACAAGGCTGACTGAGTGGAGCGTGTGTGGGTCAAGGAGATTGAGATCTCTGTTGTGACAGCTGGACAGTTGAGAGGTTCAGATAAACAGCCCACAGTGAGGGAAGACGGGAGGCCAATTTCATTAAAACAAACACTCACTCACTATTTGTACACTCCAGCAGATAGGAAAGGGAGGACCTATATCTGTGGGAGAATGAGTCAGTGAACTCACAAAAGCACCATTATCTTCATGTGTTCCCGTGTTTGTGCGTGTGTGTGAGTGTGTGCAAGCAAAAGACAGTTGGGATGGTGGGGGTTGCTGTAAAGGAGGAGGGGGGAGGTGAGTGCATTTGCAGTATTCACTCATTAAGAAATAGGTCAAGGATTCTGCCTGCATGTGTAGCGACTTGTCAAAATCTCTCAAGCTAAACTGTGGTGAGTCTGGCTGCCTTAAGGGGGGAATCCGAAGAGGAGCAAGCAGTGTGCTGTGTGAACGCTGGTGGTGACACAGCACACAGAGAGGCAGCAACAACTCATTCAGTAGCAAATCATGCAGTTAAAAAATTAGTTAGTAATACCATCACAGTTGTTGGGTGGTATAAGTGGAAGGCACTGAATGGAAAGAGGCTGTGTGCTCGCATTGTGGCCTGATAATTAACTCAGCCCGTCGTTCAGGCTCCTTGCTCTTCATCAACAGAGGACGCTCTTGAGCCGCGTGCGCCAATCAGCAGAGTTTGTCGCAGATACTGATAGATGCTGATGGTGGCGGTGGTAGCCGTGCATTGGAGGGTACAGGGTACATTAGAGGACCAATTCCTCTTGAGAACATGAGATTGCATAGTCAGAGGTCACTTATCTGTACACAAAAACTAGCTATTCCAAAAGTTAAGATGAAATGCTTGGAGGAGTGAGGACAAAATCCTGTTCAATCCTGACTAAATCTGTCTTGTATTTGAGCAGAGGTGAAAACACCACTATTAAAGAATACAAGACCTGAATATTTTCTCTGGGATAATGTGGTAGCCCTGAACGAACTTATGCAAATCACTCCAGCATCAGAAATACTAAGTACAGAATACCTTGCTGACCACACAGCTTCACCGTAAATGCAATCAAAATATTGCAGCCCCCTACAGAGAGGTGAAGTGGAGAGGCAGTGGCAGAGAGACATCAACCGTTACTCCACAAAGCTCGATCTAAGTTTGTCCAGCCGAAGCAATTTCTCTCCAGCTTGGTGAGGTTAACCTTATTGATTGGACGAATGTGTGATGTTGTGGTTCGCGAAAGGCTCCTTTGGACGGCGTGCCTTCAAAGGCATCACTTGAAAGCGGTTCATTGAGCAGAATTCTTAACATCTTTGCTCATCTCCTCCATTATTTAAAAAGAGAACAAACTGAGTGCGATTCATTGCTCTCAGAATAAATTAAGACTATCAACAACAGCTTTGGAAGTATTTTTAACAGCAGTTCACTGGTATGATCCTCGCTTCAAAAGGAACCAGCTTGCAGCAATAAACTTGAGCCAAAGCAGCTAATAGAACAGTATAAAATAGTAATATAACAGCTGCTGGTCAGCGGGGCTGATTGCTCAGTGGCAGCACCACACTATCAGCGAATGTGTTGTTTTTTTTTCATTAGATTGGAGTTAATTAGGTGAATATAATCAGCATGCGATAATCAAACCAATGCTGAGTGCTGGTTTGTTCTTCCAAAGGCAGCAATTTCCACCCTGGTGGCTGCTTTGGGGTCAAACGGCTGTTTCACTTTGAGATGGATATTAAAATAATGATGTGAGTGGGTCACGCTTCAGATGCACAAAAAAACATGATTTCACCAAGAAGGAACGGCTTTTGATTGCACGGGCAGAGGGATTAATATGCTACCCGTCAGCCGTGGCAGATGTAAGTTATTTTCATGCAAATGTAAGGCAATTTTCTACTTAAGACAACATTTATTTTCTTTAGAGTCATTGTCATGGGTGCTTGCCGGAGCGCTGGCTGTCTGACAAGAGAATGAAGATTTGTAGGTGCATCTGCTGAATAGGACAGATGAGGGCTAGAGTCGATCTGGAGTCCTAAATTGATGCCAGTTGGCAGCATTACATCAGATTGTTTTCTTTTTTGTCGCAATTTGCCTTTTTGGTTTTGCCACTTGAGAAGAGGAGAGCAAATCCAGCAGGAAATGTAGAGAATTTAGATGATGTGAACTAGATCAGTGACCCAGTGAAACTAAGTCACAGTGCGTATATCTTTGTGAACATAAAAAGTGAGAAATTTACGAGTCTGATAATCAGCTCTGACTACAGACTAAAGGTTCACTTGTTGCAATGACAAACGGGTCCAGGTCTGGCAGCCTGCTACCAGTCAGCATATTACACCTTAAAAAGCTTTACGTATAATCTGAAGTATTCTACAAATATAAACCCTGTGAACACTGTGTAGAGCATGTCTGTGTAACTGCTCTCGCAATCAAGGCCAACAGATAAAAATCATCCTAGCACTGTGATGACTGCAAGCATTAGGAAGTCAAGACTCTAAAAATAACTCTGCCGGTCAAGTAACTTCATTAAATACTGTAGTACAAGATGCTACTAACACAAACCAGAAGCAGCGCATCAGCAAGAAATGATGCTAACTGGAAGGATCATGTCTGTGGAACAGGTTGTAACTCAATAATACTGGTGTATTAGGAGGCACCTAAATTCTAATGATGGGACTAGAAAGGATCCAGAGCAACACCTGTGTGCAAAGCCAGCTGTAGGTGCAGGACCCAGTTCCAGTGATATTGTTTTATATGCACAGAACAGTGCAGTTGTTGTAAGCCATGTATTTAATGGCCACACATGATCATTCATTTCGTATTGTGAGCTGTGGCAAAGCTACAGTGAAATATTGAAACAGGCTGCTACCTTGTCAGAGCCTGCAGCCTGAAATGAAAAATGTCTATCTTCAGTTGTCTCTCCGCAGTGTCGGAAATTAGTCCTTTACAGAACAGTGTGGCTTTTTTTTTTTTTTNNNNTTTTTTTTGCTTGTAGCGCATATGCCAGTCTTGCGGGATTTAAACAAATATTTACACACTGTGGAGCAGATTTCGCCTAAACGAGCGTGTTGATCGCCACTCACCTCTTCATTTAAACTGGATCTCCCGGTTGTCCTGTTCCCTCCAGCGCGGCTGTCTGTCTTCTGGGTTTTAACTGATGCGCTGGACTCACATCCACAGTAAAAGAAAAAGAAAATGTTGTCCAAATGCTCTATCTGGACGGAGCCTGCGTGTTCGGAGATGCTTCAATAATTTGACATTCACTTGTTCCTCCAATTCCTTAAATACAGCTGCCCACGAAACCTGTTAAGCGGCGGCGGCGGCGTCATTCATTCAAGTAAAAACCTTCATTACCGCGAGTGATGGCAAATTCAGTGCGTAAACTTCGCAGCAGAGCCGTCACCATCTGAGCTGACCTCCTAATGTTACTTTACTAGACCGTGTCAATGAAACGGCACATTCCTTCAGTTCGGGATTCAACGTCCTCCAGGCTGCTCTACAGTACACGCAGGTTATGTGCAAGCTGTGGCCAGGCTCGCCATCGTCCGACGGTGTGATTTCGCAGCGTCAGTTCAGACCCGCAGCGTGGCTTTCTCGCAGGGGCTCTGCCGGACTGACATAGATTAGCGGCTCCATCAATGTACAGTAGTGTGTGTACGCTGCCACTGGCACACTGCGCGCTTAGACCCAGCCCCCTCACACTCCTTCTCATTATGGAGTTAACTGTTTCCGCCCAAAGAAAAACATTAATAATGAATAAATTAAAGAAATGTTTGTGTGGAAATCAGAAATTCAGCCTTGGAACAACATTTAGGACTATACTAAGAAGAAATACTTTCAACACTAAGCATTTAGTTGTAAACATAAAATCATATGGGGATTTGCAATTCACCATCCCCCCACCTGCCAAAAAAAAAACCACACACATTACTGAAAATAAGTTTCTAACACAGGCTACTAAGCAGGCTATAATTTACATTTTGGATAACTGTTGATAAAAAAAAATCCTATCATTCCTTTTGGAAATTTTCATAATGGACTGAATTGATTAAATATTGCTAATTGACAACTGAAGAACGCATCACATTTATGAAGAGAAAATGTTCTTACCCATCACAGTTTTGTCTGCGCAGCACACACTGAACACAGTGAGTGACACTCTCCGGTCCAACTCTGTTTCTGTTAGAATACTGCCATCTATGGACCAAACTGTCAACTTGTTTCTGCTCTCTCTGTCTCTCTCTCTCTTCTATGATTTCTTCATTTTTGCGTTTCTGCTTTTCTT
>NTHP01000022.1:163518-186414 GCA_003416845.1 Oplegnathus fasciatus
TTTTTTTTCGCTATAATGTGCCAAGGCATCAGTGACATAGTGCCCTACAGCTCGGGGTAAGGAGTTCAATCAGGGACCAAATATATTTTACTGTGCATGTAAGGCACTTTGGGTGGACGCATGCATAGAGCGGTACATAAAAATTCATGATAGTGCATCTTCTCTTCTTTGCACTGCTATATCTGTTTTTTTGTCTCTTATTTTGAAATCCATGAAGATTCATGTTACTTGGGTTTCAGACACCATTAAACTGTATTCATTTCAATGGGGAGGCACCCAACAAGTACTCGCCTATCATTCCTTTCATTTTTATTCATAAATGATAAATCTTTGATCAGCGATCTCAATACTGGCTGCCAAGTGTCGATTTTTAGCTTTCTTTGCATGACTGAGACCTAGATATATATATATATATATATATCTATATATATATAGATATATATATGTGTGTGTGTGTGTGTGTGTGTGTGTGTTTTTTGTAATACAAACATGGAATGACATTGAAATAGTTATACAACACACCAACTACAACCTCTTATCTTCTTGCATCTGTGCCCTTAGTGGGTTATGACAAAAAGTAGGCTATCCACATTCTCTGATGCATCAATAATGCAGAGTGGGGAAAAGGGAGCCAGTGTCTGCCATCAAAAGTATTGCAAAACTGCCAGGAGGAAGAAGATGTGGAACAACCAGTGTAAGTACACTAAAAGCACAGCGCCCACTTAAAGACAGGGTCAATAGCTGGAGGGTGTCCATATTGGAATTCCACCGCACTACCTCTCAGATGGATCTTAGTCAACCCTGGGCGGCAGGGGTAATCAAATACAGACTTTTTCAATTCATTACTCATGGCCCTGTTTGGAGCAGCCCTGTTCAGAACAAGCTGTGATTTGTTTGATTGGAACATAACTCAATTCATATCGAAAGGACAGGTTGCACAGAACTGTCTGGAAGAGGTTTTGCCTGTTTTGTGCAGAGAGAGATGATAGATTAACCCATTTTGCAAGGTGAAGCCTGGTTATTACATACAGTACGATTCTATCAGTCATGTTTCACTTTAGGACACATATCGACTGACTGAGGCGGGCTGCGGATTCTGTAACAGTGAAAAAGAAAACACAAGTACAGTGTTATATGCAGCTATATATGTATATGTAGCTCTGTTTATTAACATTTTTAGAAAAAGATACATGAGAATTGGAATGGCTGTAGCTGTAATTAGCCTTTGAATCATCATATGCAACATTTATATCATTTTATTAGTTTCTTACACTTCCTTAAATTTGATTTTGTTTTCAATCAACATGCACAAATATAATGTGACAGGCAATCCAACAGGAAAGTATCCATATTCGCGTGGCTGTGTATCACGCTCAGCTCTGTCTTTGCTCCTTCAAGCACCTCAATTTGATGCGAAGACACTGCGTTTGCTTATCAATGTGCTCATAACTTACAGATGCACCTCTTGTCACAGACCTTCATTAAAGCCCTGTCTCTTACACAGCAGAGGGCTTTGTCAAGATGGTCCTGGTTCTCAAAGGTATTACTCAGCTGCTTTAAGTCCTGGCACCTTTCCACCCTGGATCTGAAATCAAAGCACACATCACTGGCCATTAGGGTGTTGTCAGATAGGGAAGCCGTTGGTCACTTTATATTTATGTTTACATTTGGAATCTGGCCTGGTAGACAGAGACTGTTTCTGTTGTTTCTGAAGCTCCCGGGATTCAAAGACCACAGCGGGTGACGAGGTTAATTGGTAGAATTATGATTACGTGATGTGCAGTACCTACTGCTTATCTCTGGATGTACGGGGCGGCTGGGCGCATGCAAAGAGGGGGGAGTGATGCTGCAAGGCATGTGTGACGGGAGATAGAGAGGGGTAATTCGTGGCAAAGCACAAAGCTTATTTGTTGGAAGATCAGTTCAGTGAGCAAATCAAACAGCGGTCAGGTGGAGGGGTGTGCACAGTTCTGGGAATGATGCTCCCAACGGTAATGTGGAGAGATGGCCGGCTGCAGGGCTGCCGCTTGACCGTTTGCTGATCAAAGTGCTCGCACGCAGTGATTTCATCCTAAGTTGGAAGGTTTCAAAGGGGCCTCTTGTGATGCCTTTAATTCTTTCTCCCTCCAGCCATATTTGAAGATATCACGAGGGAATGTGGCAACCTGTCGACTCCACTGAAACTCCATTCCCTCTCTTCTCTGACCCGTGTAAGCAATCAGCCTGACTGGAGAGAAAAACAAATACCAGGAAATTTATTAGATGAAAAACTAAACTGTCAATCTCATGCATATGATGCCAATTATTTCTGTTCCGAGGTTTAACCATGTCAGTTACTATAGGGAACATTTATGCTAACCTTATTATTAACATTTAACAACAACATGTAACATTTCTAATTTTTGTATTATCAGCCATTTTTAGTTTTGTTGCTATATCAATGAAAATGTTCAACATCACAACAAGAAGGAGTAACAGATCGGTTTAAACGTGGCACATATGTACATACAAACATACCCACTAACAAAAATACATTATATTCTCATTATATCCTGCAGGTAATGAGCCAAGTAGATTTATTTTTACTTCTCATTGCAGAGCTGTTAGCAGAGTCCAGAATGTGCAGCGTGTGTCTTGGGACTTGGATGTGTGTGGCATTTGAACCAGGTCCATTATGGAAGTCCACCCCCACTGCTTACTTCCCACCATCCACCTCTTAGAGTGGGTACCGGATACATACTCAAGAGGCTCTAGGGACTACTGCCATGCAATCAGCAATTGCACACATACACACTCTCACACACAGGGACCACATTCATACAGGTGGCCCATTACATCAGTAATGGCCCACTGACGGAGCCTCAGCAGCCCACTACCATGCGGTGATGATCGGCCAGTTTTCCTACTCTACACTGAGGGGAAATATTTCACACAGGAGGTTATTAGAAGAGGGAGAGAAGTAAAATTACACCATCGTGCCCAGTTAAATTTTTAGGCAACAAATTGCAACTATTTGGAGGACAGTGGCAGTCACATCAGAGTGATGATCTCAGTGAGTGCATTTTGAAGAGGTTTCATAGCTGTGATTTTGTTTTCTGTCCCCTCTTCAGGGAAAACAAGCCACCCTGAAGTACAATTGAACATAATGTGCCTGATCTGTGGCCCAAGCGTGCATCTCTCATTGGAGGCATCTCTTGAGCTTGTCAAGATTTGTCAATGGAAAAACTAAATTAAAATAGCAATTAATTTCCACAGAGATGCAATCACAGGAGACGTGGTAATTGCAAGCTGCTCTGATGTGTTTGCTGAGCGAGGCATTGTATTAAATTGTTTTTTTTTTATTATTATTATTTTGTCCTTGCTTGGAGGCATTCCATGAGCTGCAGCCTCGTGCTGTAATCTCACACATCAGACTTGTGGCAACAAATCATGGACTCAGATGCCATCAGTATGGAAACATGGCACCTCAAAAATAGCAACAGGGAGAGAGAGTGAGTGAGAGAAAGTGGCAAAAGTACAGATGGTCCATCTTTCAACACATCAGTGCCACAAGTGAGCTGTCAGAGAAGATGAATAATGATGATATAAAAAACAATTAAGTACTTTGTGCCCACAGCACTAGGTAATTTACATTCCTGCTTAACTGCAAGGTGAGCAAAATGCAAAATGCTTAACAAAATAGGTAGAATCTCAATTTGTTGCGCTGCCATGCACGCACACAACCACCAACATACTGTACATATGGATGCTCACAACTACATTTGTCCACACGCATGCACACATACAGGATGGGGGATGGGAAGAAAATGAGAGAGAAAAAGCAAAAATTAGTAAAAGTCCTCATACAATGCAAAGCACTTCCATTAGATAGTTGGCTGTTTTAATAAGATGCTTATCAGAATGTGAATCTCAGGAAATTGCTAGCTATTTATTTTACTAGGGCCGCTCACTTTGCCTCAGCTCTTGATAAAGCATTTTGTTTTAATTAGACACATTTCCACACTCCTCCAGGGATGACCTCTTATTATGGTGAAGTGGGCCTGCTTAGCAGAGCAGGCAGCCAGGAACAAGCTCCTCCGTGCATCTCAATCATTCCTCATCCATGCTCATCTCAGGGGCCCGGGACCAAATCAAAGGAGTCACTATTAAGCAGAACCAAATTGTTTAACACAGTAATCTCCTGCATATTTTTCATTCCTTCCCCATTTGCAATTGGAAATGAGACATGGTGAAAAATATGATGCATTGTTTTGCATACTAACAAGGGACCTTGGATATCCTTATCCTTCACGGTTATGGGGAATAGTTCCGCAACAATGAGAAACACATTTTCTGACTCATGAGTGTTACAGAGAAAATAAGACAATCACTTTATCCGTAGTATCTGTAAAGGAGAGGAAGAAAATCCAGACAACTGGCTGCGCTGGGTGGGATTACTGTTCTACCTTAGCTCACTTTTTGATACTGGCTATTTACAGTCTCGGGGAGCAGGCTTGCAGAACTGAAATGTGATTTTAGGGCTTATGAGCCCTGTTAAACAGAGAGAGAACAACATATTCAGTCAGCATGCGGCATCTGCTACTTTCTGCATTGCATCAATATAAAACAGTTGACTTGTACTAAGCTACCAGATGTATGTGGGTGAGGGGAAAAACACTGCCAGATATACCAACAAAATATTGTCGGATCGCAGCCAATCTGACATTTGCTTCTGGACGTGAGACAGAAATCATTGGGCTCTTTGACAGAAAGAGCTCATGCTCTCCTCATGTGTCACCTCATTTCATTTGGTTACTCCCAACTCAGAGAGGAGAAGAGGGGAAAAGATAGATAAAGGACAAAGCAATTATGTCCACCATTACATGGCATCATGCCTGATCTCCTAGGTATGAGGGGCGAGGAGCCGCGAGGCAGAGGGTGGGACTGATGAGAGCTTACCAGCAGCTTGAGACCTGCTCTGCTCCAGACAGGGATTTAGGTCTTCTGCCTGCCTGCCTGCCTGTCTATAAGGTAGCATACAATCACAATGATACCTTAATCCAGCCTGGCCTTTCACATGGGGCCCCAGCCACAGGCTCGTCCAGATATGAAATGTAAATGGGGGATTGAAGATGTCAATGGGGAAATGCCAGCATCACAATCTGACATAGTCATTAAGTCCTTCATTTTTGTTCTTAGTGCGACAGGCAGAAAAAATAAAGACATGGACACAAGGAATACGTGACAGAGGTAAATCCAGACCGCCTTTACTAAGCAAACACACTGGCACACACAGACATGCTCACGTGTCCATATAGCACATGCAATCACATACAGACATACAGACAAAACAAATCAAATCATTTTCTTCACGTGGTTCATATGGCCCATATTCATCATCAGTAATGACATGAGATATTTGCATGAACAATAACTCTTGTTTTCACAGCTGGAGTTCCTCAGGTTTTGCCGTGTAATGTGAAGGTTCTGACTGGGCTGCTTTGAGCTTCAACTCCCTGTAGGCAGAGCGGAAAAACAGATAGCAGCATCTACTTTAGCATCTGGATACTTACACCAGGTCTTTCAATCATTCTTCGCTTTGCCGAAAGATTAAAATTCAAATTAGATTAATTCAAAGTTTCATTTCTTAATCATGAATTATTCACCAATGAAATAGCTCAGAAGCACCACCAAATGTATCCTGTAGGAGTTCTGGGCTATCATTATCTATAAAAATGATATTAAAAATGTACGTCTTGCCTGAGGACTGCCTTTAAAATTCCTCATCTGTTCTCCCAAAGACATTTCTGAGACATATCGCATTGGCAACAACTTTCACCAAGTGCATGCAAAGCAGGTGTAACTGTAACTCTAAATGCAATGAAATGTGCATCAGTTTCAGACATGCGATGAATAAACACACTCTGATAGTTTGAGAATGAATTGATTCTGTGTATACAGAATACTCTGTTTCCAACCATTTCAAGTCATGCTTTCAAAATATAATAAACAAGAATGGAAATGACTTTCTGGGATGGAGGTCGTGCTATGAAAAATATGAAATCTCCATATTTGAATTGGGAATTTCTGACTCCCTTAACCTCCTTTAGTCTCTGAGGGAAAAAGAAATTTGGTATGGTGACTAATGTTCTCTGGTTGTGCAAGAGGGAGGATTTTCATCACCAATCTTTATCTAACTCATCCCACACATGCAGAGTTATAAGGCGTTACAACAGCACCATTTAAACACCACAGGCATACATGACAACTTGACACTGTTTCCACACACACTGTTGTAGACATGGTTTAAATAATTGGTGGTATTTACTTCTCTGCTGAGTATGCCAATTCAATACCTATTTACTGTCTCATAACCTACCCTGTATTGCTGCTAATGCAATTACTCTTAGTGTCGATATTAATGCACACTTGTGCTGCTTTGTTTTCGCCTTAATTACACAATTGCTTATCTCACATTCCTATACCTATACACTATTTCATTATAGAGCCTTACATGTATTCTCACGACCATTTCTCGCAAAGAGAATCAAAATCGTCTTTTTGGCTAAGTATGTATACAAGGAATTTGATTGATTGGAATTTGGTTTTGAGTTGCTCTCGATGTACCTACACACAGTTCCAAGAGCTATTTCCAGGAGGAGAGACAGAAACAGACATACAGCTAAAACAAAGGATGGCCTTCCATACCTGCCTGACGTCTCTGAAGCCTCAAACGTCAAATGTCTTTCATCAGTTGCAACAAAAACCACAACAAAGACGACAGCAAACACAGAAGTGCTGCAGTTGTGGACCTTGACTCTCTCTGAGTCTCTCACAGGCCATCCTGTGCTCTGCCATGGCTGCAAGGGCACAGAGAACTAATCTTACACTATACTATGTCTTTCTCTCTTTCCTTTTTCTCTCCCCCTCTATGACATGGCCTTTGGTTTTCTCTTTTTGTGTCCGTGTGTGTGTATATGTGTGCATGTAGGTGTTTGAGAGACAGTGAGAGAGCACATCACGATTTCCTCCCCAGGGAGCCATGACCAGCCAAACCCCTCTAAGATCCTTAGTAATGCTGCTATTTTTGTGCAGCCTGCCCTGGCATGTGCCCCGTGCTGCACACCAAACATCGCTGATGGCAGGGAGTCTCCAGCATGATTTCCAAAGACAACCCCGGGAGCACAGATCCTCGCTCTTGTTTTCAGGCTTTTCAGTTTTTTTCTTGCCTATGAGGCGAACATCTTGCTGCAAGATTTTTGTGGTCACCGGAAATGTCAACTAGAAAAAAAAAATATTTAGCTGTCGCAGCCACTTTCTTGAGGATGCGGGAGAGTTGCAGAACAAGGCTTTCCTCTGTGTGACTTTAGCGAAAAATGGAACCAAATGTTATTGTTGTTAATGCTGAATGATAGTGTGGAAATGTCTGGATCTCAGTCTGTTTTATTCCAGGATGTATTTTTCATTCTCCATTTAGTTTGTCTCCTTTTGATCTTTTTTTCTTTACACATAGTTGGAGAAAAACAACAAATTTTCGCTGACATGAACGTGCGATGATGACTTTCGATTGTCTCTCTTGTCTTTAGTGTGGCAGTAATACGAGAAAAGACAAAAATCTCACTTCACAGTAACTACTGTATAAAGCTTTTGCAGACTTTTAAACTAACTAACATTGTAATCTCTGGCTTAAAGACAATTGGTGCAAAGCCTCACTATAACAGTGTCCCCAGTCTGTGTAGTGATGCTTATTTCCTACAGTACCTTGATATGACATGCATTCAAGCCTGTATACTGTGATGATGAATCTCCCACATTTAGGGGCCATGAGCGCTAGAGCACCATCACTCGTCAATCCCCCCCTCCCCTAGCCATGTGCAGTGATGGCTGAACCCAGCTATGTTAAATCACAACTGGATTTTGCTACTGCCATCATCGTGCACCTCTGTGCCCAGGCGGCTAATGAAGTTTGAATGAGTTCTGCGGCAAAAATGAAATATAATTCGTACTTGTTTGAATGATGTGTACAAAACTAGTCCTGCAGTGCCCTGGAGGGTGGGCATTACACTACCAAACATGCACGCCAGTCGAAAATGAACAACATAATAGTCTGTCTCTGTGGATGCACCATTGCTTTTGTGCTTTGCCTTTTTTGTTGATACTTGCGGCTAATTACCAACTGCATTCTCAGTGGTAAATTACAATGTCAGTAATTTAAAAAAAGTGGGTTGTTAGGGACACCCAGTGTGTCTCTGTGTGACTTGGAACAGCTCTGTAAAATGGCAGTTAAATGTTTATGAAGCACGTCAACACGGGTTGGAACTGCAGCAGCATACGAGACAATGGCCAAGTTCAGCTGGATGGCAGCACAGTCATACACATTCTCCACATCCCCACAACACGTATTATTTAGCGCCATTACCAGGAAACAGAGAGAATGGGTATTTAATTAGCCTTTTAATTGCAGTGTAAATCCATGTGGTGAACCCGACCATCAAAGCGTAATTTTCCCCTGAACCAGGGTCCATCTGAGGCACCAGTTATATTCAAGACTTCTTTGTGGAGCAGATGGAGAGGCATGTTGGAATAGATCCCACACTTCAATATCCTTCTTTCCAAAAAACGGACAATATTGGGGTCTCGATGAGTAACCCACTGTGGCTGTTTCAAATCATCGCAACAGTCTGCAAAGACTGGAAACCATCATCTGTTGACCATTGAGGTTGCACTTAACCCTCCATCATTTTCTTTCACACCAGCCATATGAACAGCTGGTGATTCCTCCGATGTCTTTTCAACCATTAAAATGGCTCATCATGTTTCCAGTGCACTAAAATATATATATATGATTGTTTTGCTCATGTAACAGACAGAGGCACAGGGGCAGATCAAGCATTCTTAATATGAAAAGTGGTGAGTTTGTGTGGGCATGTGTGTATTTTTTGGTGATGGGGAGTCATTCTGAAAAAGTCATAGAATCTCTTCTGCCCAGTTTGCAGCAAGGCAGCGTTCGATTTCTCCTCAATTCTCTGCTGACAGACAGAATAAGCTGCCAGTCAGCCGGCCCGTCCTGTCCACCTGCAGAAGTGTTGATTTGCCTGTAAGCCGCCCAAGGCTGATTGATTCCTGAGTGAAAGCTTCAGGCACATGATTGACACCACATGATTACTGTTCACACATGACTGCTGTTTGCCAGACTGCAGGCCTCATCACATTATGACCATAGATAGGAAAGCAGCAAACATTAAGATACTGTACACCCCTCCTGAGTGTGACACAACTGCATTTTCTCAAGACTGTTGTGCTGCTCATGGGCATTTTCAAGTGTCTGAGTGTGGTTTGTTCAGCTCCAATATTTATTAACTTTGAGATTCACTAAAGAAGTCATTTAATGTGAAATCCATAAGGCCATATTCCTAATGTAGCATGAAGCTAGCTTCCCTCTGAGAGTTATAGAGTTAATGGAGCCACGACCCAATGAGACATCACAGGAGGAAAACAAGTGGGAAATACACATTTCCTTTTGTTTGAAAAAGACTGCAGTTTGAGACCTATAGCTGCACATATTTGTTTGGGATTTCTGCAGTGTGTTGATGGGTGCATAGCATCATGTGTGTCTTGTCATGGATAAAAGAAGGAGCAGTGTACATCTCTTGACAGTGAAGTAAATTATCCATTTCTAATGTCCCATCGCACCTCCTGCCCCCTGTGGAGTAGATAGAATTGGATCATAATTGAATCACTCGCAGCAATTATGATGGCTTGCCCTTGGCTATACAGTAGGATGGTGTCATGATGACACAGTGTTTCACACATTACCACAAACACACACACGCAAAATGTGCAGTAACACTTGTGTGCCTTGACTCCAGCACACAAGGAAAATTGCTTAATTTTCAAAGTCGAACCTTTAAACCAAGACCAGCATGATTTTAAGATGACTACTCTTTGCATGAGCCTTTAAACAAGAACACATGTTTGAGTCTGAGCTTTCGCTCTTGGGATGGATGTTGTTCTTGGGGTCTTGAAATTAAAACTTCATCCATAAATCTGTGTTTGTAGCTTAGATGTCCTAACAGCAGAAAATTCTGCATTCAAGTCAAGTCCATTTTCTTTATATAGCCCAATACCACAAATTTGCCTCAATGGGCTTTACAATCTGTACAGCAGACAACCTTCGATTCAGATATTTCTTTTAACAAAGTTCACTACGTGATAGCACAGAATGTCGACGCAGCAGTATGAAAAAGGAGAAGCTGGTTAGCCTCAGATGAATGCAGCCCTTTTAGCTCAAACTCACCACCTCTTCGTTTAACCCTACCCATCCGCCAAGCAGCTAGACATCCCCAATCACCTAGAGTTTTAAGGTTGCCAAGCAACAACTGCTCATGAGTGCCGTACACAGGCCGTACGCCTGTGCCTGTTCTGCTTGTTCACACAGATGTGACCAGCTGGGAGGAGCAGAGGCCAGAGGCAAATACATTTCTAAGAGAAAGGAAACACTGTGTGTGGTGCAGTCTTGCTATACTCTGATGTTTTAGAGACTTTTAAGGATCCAGAGAGAGAAAACATACTGTATATTTGTAGTCATTTACTTACAGTAATTTTAGAAATATTTTTATTGCTCAAATGGCATAGAGGACAGAATCTGCTCTTACTGCGACTGAATATCTTATCTCAAACCACTTCCAGGAGACAAATACTTAAAGGCAGTTGTAAAAAAGGGACATGCAATTTATCTGAGCCTTTTATCTCAAATGAACGAACCTTTCCTTTCAAATTACCATAGGATTTTGGTTAAGAACAAACAGGCACTGCATTAAGTACAGAACCTCTAAATTAACATAATTGTGTGGGCAATTACGCTAAAAGTGTGGGGTGAGTCTTTTTTTCGAAGTAAGCATGATCTTGTTTTAGGAGATTGAATTTGCTAATTCAGTTATAGCCCACTATCTTCAGCAGTGGCATTGACCCTGTGTTATGCCAAGCCACTCACTGGAGAAAAAGGGGGTGGGAGAGGGTGTCATGAAATTAGAACTAGAGGCTAAACAGTCATCCATTATATACATTTCCTGACATTCAGGGCCCCTTAGACTATGACATATGCTACACACTGAATAGCAGTTTTGTTAAATTATGGCGTAAATGACATGTAATGTTAGAATTATATTAAATACAACTCTTTTGTTTGAAAGCATGCTTGGAACAAGTATTGTTCAAAATGCATAAAATTTGGATGTCCAAGATTACTCACATCCCTCAATTAAGGAATTAAATACCAAGTTCCACTGAAGTCTAGTGTACAGCCCAATCAAATAAAATCTAATGCTAATAAATGATGCGCTTTGGTTTGCATTTGTTCCAGCCCTGTGGGAGTGTACATGACTGTGGGTGAATAAAAAAGTGTTCCCGGCTGAAAACACAGTGAGGTGTGAGATGACTTGAGGTGTGTTTTTGTTTCTTTGAGTGTATGTGAGTGCAAAAGTGCATGAGTCCATGGGTGAGAGAGCAAGCTGACAGGTATATTTGTTTGTCTTGGCCCCTGGCTGTGACCTTGGCTCCCTCTTCGGTTTGTTCAGTGTGAAACCAAATCCTTTAATCAATCCTTTAAACTGCCCTCACCTTTTTCCATCATTAAAGCAATTACACTTTGGGCCATCAGGTTTTCAAACCCGACAATAATGGTGGGTGTGCTGCACTCTGACTCTGCTGTTTCAGGGCCTGTGGAACCAATAATATATAATAATATAGTATAATATAATACTACGGAAATACAGTTTATAGAAAGGAAATCAACTTTTTTCCCACTTTATTGAATACAAAAGTTCAAACATGCATCTGTAGAACATGACGGTTCATTACAATACAACTGAGAACATGACAAATAATTTAAATTAAGAAAAAGAAAAAGGACGTGTCTTATAAACAAATTAAACAAATTCCAAAAGCAATGTCACTATATTGGAAAGTTGACGTTTTGTATTTTGAGCACTTTTGAACTTTTGCACTGTTAAAAAACTAATTAAAAAAAACAAATTTATTTCTTTACATTTCACTGGCGTAAACAGACACACTGGTGTTCTACTCGCCATACAGGACGAGGCGCTCAGATATACACACCAAGGAATAAACGGCAGTCAGCAGCAGTGGTCTTAGCACACCCTCTGTTGCCACACGTGTACAGGCGCATACAGCGGCGTTCACAAACGCAGGCTGGCATTTGCAGCGGAGTTTATAAACGCCAGCTGGCAATATAAAACTATATTAACAGATGTGTAAAACATTGAACAGCAGGGAAGAAGAGACGAATAATGACCTCATTGGCTTTCCATATTCCTCCAGCCAGAATTAAAGACAGTCCCCGTATAGTAAAGTATAAATTAGCAAAAAAAATCTGTTTCAGGTTTTTCTGCTGGCCAATAAAAAACAATATCCATTTTGATTTACAGTAAAGGATTTTTTGAATTTGATGAGATGATTGTAAATGGTCGAACGATTGTAGCAGAATACTTATTCTCTCTTCCTGTGGTCGGCTACCTTTTCTTTTTCCCCTGAAGTAAAATCCACAAGAGGAGCCACTATTAGTCACAACTCAGACTAGTGTTGATACAGGTGACTGTTGCCGCATTGCTGAAAGTCCCCAGGTTGGTAGCAAAACACATCACGGACTCGCAGGGGAAATAGCGGAGTTGCTTTGGAAATGTAGCCACCTAATGCAGAACAAACTTGAAAAAAGAAAGGAATAAAGTACTTCAAAAAGGTTCAGCTGCATAAATAAATACACTCAAAAGTCCCTCAAAAGAGGGGTCACACTATCCTTATGTTCTTACGACAATGAATCTGTGTACCGGTCTTTCCACAACTGAAACAACATACAATACTACCTCAGTTGCCTCTTATGTCTCTCGGATCACATCACACAGATGAAAACTCATGCTCGACCACCTCTAGCAAAATGACTTTACTCCGAAAACAGATGTGCACTTGTCTGTGCTTCAAATGTATTCATATCATATATTTGCAGATACTGTTCCCCATTTAGCATGTTGCAATCTTGTTTCACTGCTACGTAGCTGATGTGCGAGTGCGCATCTGACCTCTGCTGACCTCTGCCCTTCACGGTTCACGCGACTTATATCGACTCCGAGGATGACTGCCCCGGCTAACTGCACATCAGTGTTTCCACTCACACAAAGGCCGACTCGTCTGTTATCAAAAGTCAGATCTGGCTCTGACTACAATCCATTTCCCTCCTCGCTCTGGGTCTCCTTTGCCACCTCATGACAGCAGCTTTTCCGGCTCATTTCACTTGAGATAGCCGCGTCACGCAGAAGACGGGGGCATCTCTGCAGTGACCCTGCCTCAATCAGCGATGCTTTATTTGATTGAGTTCTGTAGCACTGCAAACAAGGAGGAGCAGATGACATTGTATCCTTGTAAACAGAAGCTGAGGAGACACTACTCTAAGGCACTGAGGTCTAAAGGGCACACCAAGGATAAGTGTTTTGCTTGATGAGCTTTTAAAAGTCAGTCTGGGTCCAAATCTCTTGAAAGGCTCATTTAACCCCGATCCTCCTCCTGAAGTGGCAATTTGATTTGTCCGGTGGTTAATGTACTAGAGGACCCTAAATGTAATTTGACGGCAGGTGGGGGTTTGGTGGGGAGACACAGGCAGAATTATTTTAAGTAAAACTGCACAAAAGGCTGGAGTGCTTCACAGTTCACCCCTAACTGGCCAAAGGAGGACTGAGGGCATCTCGGACTGATCAGTGCAGCCACTGATGGGACCAACAAAAGGCAGCAGTCTTTGGCTTTATCACACCAAGCAGGAGGACTTTGTTAGCCCCTTCATAATAAACTGAATGCAGGCAGGCACTGGGCTCTAATTGAATTTCCTGGCTTGGTAACTCAGTTGCTCACCTGCTACTATACCATTGTTACCCAAAAGAGTGCACCTTCACTGGCCTAGATACTGCTGCCTCCATCTCCCGTTTCAACCCGATGACGACAACACTTTTCTACCACAGTGTTTGAAAACAATGAGATCTGAGCAGTGATGGGCATTACTAACGTGATGTGATGACGTTTTTCAGTAAGCACAGTAGTGTAATTACTTTACAGTCACTAAACTCAGTAACAATGTTTCTTCGACAATTTGGGGGTCAGCTTATTCACTGTCTTAACCAGAGTTTGATGTAGGTTTGATATGAGTTTGGTCTCTGTGAGCTCGGTGGAGAGACACTTTGGGAGTGTAATGCTGCCAGTATGTGTTATCAGAACTGTTTGTCAGATGGTCAAGTAGCTTTGGAAACCCCATTACATGATTGGCAAATTGTGCGGAGGTGAGAATGGAGCCAAGGTTTGAACGTCTTTCTCACGCTGTATTTTTTCATTTCTTACACAGCTATTTCTGTCATTTTTCATGTGAACAACCGACTGCAACACTATGAATCTTTCAAGAGAGACTGTCTGAAAAAGTGCACCGTTATCCCCATATTTAAACATTATTGCATCTCTCCCCTCTCTATCTACAAAACTTTTGATTTCTGACGAGGTTGGACAAAACGTACAAATTACTTCTTTTCTGGCAGAGCCCAACCCTTAGCTTGGCGCAGGGACTGGAAGTGTGGGTAGTCAGCTAGCCTCTACCAAAAGAGGAGAAATGTGACTCCCAGTAACTTAAAGTTGTAATCTCGAGTATTTTCATTTTGTTGTCTTTCACGGCACCTATGGTGATAATCGGTAATTGCAGGTGTGTTTTTGGACTTCATTTGAGTTTCAGTTTCACTTTCCTCATCTGTAGTCGTCGATCTTTTCTTTGTTTTTTCGGCTATAATAACCGTTTACTCACAACGCCAGCACACATTGGAAACAACAGTACGCCGCTTCACACACAGGTGAGTTGAGGAGCGAGTCCGTTAAAAGCCTAATTCTGCGCCGCTCGCAATTTTTCTAAGAGTCCCTCTCAGCACCCGGGTCGTAATACTGCAAATGCAAGGGCTTTCATCAGTGGGCCATAGGCTCAATCACCATTGTGTTGCATCACTCGGCGATAGATAGTAACTGAACAGATGAACAGATGTTTATGTAAATGAAAATCTTATATTAATGAATATATATTAATAATAAAACATGCTGTATTCATTTATTGCGCGTTCTAGGTTGGCTTCCTAACGTTGGCCACTGGTAAACCTACATTAAGGAATCACCTGGTTTTGTTCTGAGTTGTAGGGACCCAGCAGCTACACTGGTGAGGACAGGACCTTTGGAGTGCTGTGTGTACTAGGGCTAACGTTAAGTGTCTCGTTTTCCATTTCTACACGTGTTAAATACAGAAGATGGGACATGTGCGCGTGGAGGTTTTTTTGTTGTTTAAAGGCACCTTTGACAGTTGGGCTGAGCAATGAAAGTAATGTATGAGTAACGAGTAATGTAGCTACTTACTTTTGCTGTGGAGTAATTAGTAAAGTAATGAAGACAGACAGACAATGAGACAGTTGGCTGCACACCCCCACCCTCAAGGAAAAGTAAAAACTCTTGTGAAGAGTGCTTGACCTTCAGGGAGCTGGGTTACAATCCTGAGCACAGCTGGTGAGAGAGGCTGACAGTTTACTCACTGAATTAATGATACAAGTCAAGGTCAAGTGCTAACTGATTATGCACCCCATATGCAGCCAGGGGAAAAAAACATGCTGCAAATTCCTTTACACCTGGAGACGTGATTATGCACCAATTCCTAAGTCACATTTAGTTTTCTTTCCCCTTGCAGGCTGAAAGAGCAGCAGCGGGAACCAGTGGAAAAGGTACTTAAGGCACGTATGCTTCCATTGCATGTCTGTGCAACCTTTGCTTTCAGTTGGCAGTTTGGAGCCCAGCAGAGTGTGAGGAGATCGGTCACAGAGGCAGAGCAACAACTTGAAAACATGTAATCAGTATCTGGCTGCAGTTAATTGAAGATGTTAGTGCAGTGGGGTGGGTAATGACACAGGAACCTTCTTGTTCTGCCACAGATGGACTCCAGACCCACACACACATACTGCACCACACACACCACAACCATCCCACATCCATTTTTATCAGCTTTTTTACCAAAGATAACACGATGAGGGAGGGTGAACCACGGCTACCTCAGTCTGAAAAAGCTTTGACGGCTGCACAGAAAGGGAGAGACCAAAAAGAGGGACAGCAACGATAAGATGTCTAATTTGATCCTTTCATAAAAGGTTTCACATACATATGTCTATTCAAAAAATGTTCTTATCAAAATCACAATCATTCAACTCTTGGAAATGTATCAATGCCGCATGTATTTTTAAACATGCCCAGGATGAAATGGCATGTTTCACGCAGGTACAAAATTAGTACTCCCATTTGTCTGACACCTCCGAACAATCAGACTCCCACACTGCCCCCTAGAGGTCAGTATAAGTATTAAGAGCATGAAGGGAGAAGACAGAAGCTGCACTACAAAGGAAATAGGTTAGAGAATGTTCTGGTGCTTTCTTAAAACCCCATAAATAGATTAAAAACAACTTAGTGCATATCAGCCCAAAACTCTTCTCATTAAACTGAAATGAGAAATTGCACAATTTTCATGTGACTAAATCATGCTCTTTTTTTTTTCCCACATAAATGTCATATCCTTGTAACTTATCCCTCTTGACAGATTTTCAAGAAAAATATCTCGGTGCATTCATACTGAAAGTGCAAGGCTCCATCACTGATATGTCAGAGCGCCTCAGTAGCCTTCACTCAGACCCAATGAGTTGTCATAGACTCTTCTGAGCTCCTCTGCTCGGTGAAGAAGTTCATCCTGATTACCAAAGGGAGAATATGAGGATACCGTGACTCGCACAGTAACTCAAAAGGAAATCACTTGATGAAGGCTGTAATTTAATCAGCAACTATGCTTCATCTGTGTCACCACTAGCAGCAGCAGCCTCCCGCCAGGCGTGGCATGCCTGGTGTTTATATGGCACTGATAGGGTGCGAAGGATTCCAGCGAACAAACCTGCCTGATCCTCATCTGAATAGAGCCTGATTATCTCCACATGCAGCCCCAGCATGTCGTCAATACACGGCCAGTGGAAGTCTAGCAGAGCCCCGAAGCTTTATAGCAAAACAGACAGACATCACCACCACCCTACCGCTACCACCAAAATCACCATGAGCTTTAATTAGCAGCATCCCTCGCTCTCTCTCCCTCCCTCTAGGGCTCTCTTGCTTGATTTGCTTGGATCTCTTACAGGCAGGTGACTTTTGTTTCCGCTGATAACAACGCTGGGGGGTCTTGTGAGAGCACAGAAATAGTTCCATCTACCGAATAAGAGACACAAAAACATGCTCATGACACCACCACCCCTGCTGTGCTGCATTGGGTGTCCTGTCACACTGGCAGGGGGGAGGAGAGGGGGGGGAACACTAATGCACAGCCGTCGGTGGTGATGACAGCCCATCTTTAGGCTGTAATGAAGCGAGGAAGAGAGTAATGAACTCTGCACATCGGCCAAACGTACAACAGAAGCAGAACAGGATGCACATACACACAAAGGCAGTGAAATGGAGATAGAAAGAGGGGGAGGTAATAGATAACAAGGCTGAGGTGTGACAAAAAGAGTGTGTTAACCATGAGGCTGATGGCAGAGACCTTATCCAAGGAGTGACAGAGGAACACACCCCCCGTTAATGCTCTCTCAACAATAGCCTCCTCTCCATTTCAGGCCATTCTGCTCACTTTCCTCTGAGACATGGATTCATATCCTCTGAGTGCAAACCCGAATGAGACTGACTGAAGCCAGCTCTAATGGGAATGCTCGAAGGATAAATAGCTGCTACCAAGCCATCTCATTTTAAATAACAATGCACGCAGATGCATAAGTGTTGAACAGAAGTGCTTGTTTTTGGCTTCCTGGCTGGGCAGACTGGGCTGGAGGAGGATGAGGACACTTGGCTGCAGCAGCCGTTTAATGCTCTCTATGTACACAGGCAGGCGTAGCGATGTGGCACGAGAGAAATTAGTCAATCACAAGACTTTTTTTCTTTCCCTCCAGCGGATTTTCATTCTTAATCAAAAAGCTCATTACAGCACATGCAGGTTGACTTGTCCTTTATATCCTGCAGAAATGTGATACGGCCACCTCCGGAAGTCGATGCAATTATTGACAAGCAAAAAAAAAAAAAAACTATGGCTTCAAAAACATTTCCAACAGTTGTGTAGCCTTAAACATTTATTCCTGCTTTTGGTAGTTTTCTCTGCAATTCCATTTGATTTCTCATTACTCCCAGAGTAACAGAATGAGGAGCCACAGACGATAATGAAGCCTCTTTGTTCTGGCCCGCAGCTCTGATGGCCATTTTCTGCAGTTCCTAAAGAAAGTCATTCCATATTGGTTTCCATTCAGCAAAATGGCCCATCATCATGATGCAATATATAACCCTTGCCCCAAATTTCTCTCTTGCAGTCCCCTAGAAAACCTGGATGCTATGTTTTGTGATCAAACAGCCCCTGGAGGCAGTGATAATGCGCCTAATGTATAGCATTGTCGCGGCTGAACCACTGTGGAAAGCAAGAAAAATAGACCAGAAAGCTGAACAATGACGTTTGTAGAAAATTACTTTCTAATTGAGGCATATGCCATGGACATGACAGATAAATTAGCCATTGTCAAGGCATTCAGCTGTGGTGCGTCACTTACAGCTTGTGTGTTATTTGTCTGAGAATTCCAGCTGAATGTTTTGTTTGTGGTTGTGTCTGTCTTTATGATGATGTTTATCCTGCATTCACTTTCAAACTCAGAAACTATGACTAATACTTTCTACATTTTACTGCTGCCACTTTTTCCAGCAATAACTAATGCTACTCTTAACATTAAAAAGCAATTTGCCGAAAAGGTTAATTTCATGCCAGAGTTGCAATCAGATTTTATGAAAAACTCAATAAGTCAATCAGCAGATGCTGTCATGTGCTATCATGTGTCAGTATTTTCTCATGCAGTACACACTGAACCAGTAAAATCCACCTAAAACCAACCGAGCTATAAATATTGGACTGAGCAGGAGACTTTGAAAAGGTAAAAAGGGTTTGCATATGTACAATAGAAGCTTCAAACAAGGAAAGGAAAAGGCCAACTACTTAAGTCCTGTATAATATATCCAGTGTCACTGTCTCTCGTCTCCGGATATTTACAGTATTTTTGTATAATGTCATCCATGTCATGTAGTATTTGTATCTAGAAAACGTATTTTTTTTGTCAGCTTTGACAACAAATGTAACAACTATGCGAAATGTGCTTTAGTGCGTGGTTTAAATATCTTTTAATAATTGTTCAGTAAAACAACTGCATTCACCGATTTAGAAAATTATAAACATTTAATGCAATTTAGATCCAAGCAGTGAAAAATCATTGACAATTTAGTCAGTATTGAGAAGTATGTATGTATGTAGACAACTGCAAAGAGAGGTAACATTCTGTGAACCATCTGTACCCGAAAAGACAAAAACAACAAGACTTGCATGCTGATGTGTACATTTTTTTTTGTGAGGAAGCACAGACGATGTACCAGTCATAAAGGACAGAGATAACAAACTTGTGTATAGGAGTGTTTTCATGTTTCTCTCTCTAAACAGATGGCAACGCAGCCTATTGTGCCATGAGTCTACCCAACTAACTTCTATACAACTGGGCTGGCTTTACACAGTAAGTACAGGCTGCTTTGGTGGAACTTGCAGCATAAACAAAACTGGGCACAACAGAAGCTTTGTGAAACCGAGCCAAACTTGTGAAGTGATGCAGCTGTTAGGGTGGAACCACTGTGGGCTCTCAGGGCCTTGTTTGGAAGAGGTGAGCATCATCACACTTGCCAGAGCTGCTCTATTGTTACTTTCCTGCCTTCTGATGGGCAGTTTTTGGATATTTGTTCAACAACCACAAAATTATGGCCTTCCTGTTGTAAAAAAAAACAAAACTATTTGGCTAGTGTTTTCTGAACCATCATGGAAAGCATTAATACATAAAAGGCTCAGAGGGAGCAATGACTTGCTTAACACAACGTAATGACACAGCTGTGTTGAAAAGAGGCGATGAAAAGGTGAGAATCACTGGTGTCGTTTCAATGTTAAATAAATACTGAGGAAGAGCAACCTCATCTAGTCCCTGCTAGTTGAGCCCTTGTTGTTACCCAGCTCATAGTCCCTCAGTGGGAGCTGTCGAGTCCCACTCAGAGCTGCTGGGCATGTGTCTCTAAATTGAAGTAAGTGTAATTACAGGATGACGAAGGCAGGTAGCAGCCAGCCAGGCAATCATTTTCCCTGATTGAGACAGAAAGTCAAGGTCTGAAAGGCCATCGGAGTGTGAGCCCACGATGGGTGCAATCTGACGCCTCAATAAACCTGGCTGAAATTAGAAACTTGTTCTGTTCTGCACGGCTCCTGGACGTAGGAGTGACTCTTCCATTGATGGGTAGAGTCTGAGCTGGTATGATGACATCTTCTTTAATGTCAATAAGGCTCTCCCGGGTTTTAGTTACCGTTCCCGACTGCAGCATTAATCACTTTGAAATAGGCAAAGCTGGGCCGTGTGAGAGGCAAGTTATGCGATGCATAGGACGTAATTGAATTTATTTATTTATCCAAAGCAATAACAGAATGTATTTCCCAGGCGAGATGTGAGTGTTGCATTTCACTGAACAGAGCAGGAGATTTACTGTGCATGAGCACAATTACAAGCACACCAACAAAATTCATACATCAGAGCGAAGAGCTTCTGAATTAAATTTATTTTTTCTGCACTTTCTGAGTCACTGCAATAATGCAATCTTTTGTAACTAATTAATCATGACTTGTCTTTGTCTCAGAAGAATAAGTACACCTTAGGCAATATAAATCATTTCTGACGGAGATTGACACTGATTGTAATAATCCCTTTATTTATGTATTCCGCATCTAAGCACAGGCAATTGCATACTGCACAGACATGGTGCAGCACATTACAGTAATATTAAAATGACTAAAACATACATAAATTACAAAGAGAAGGTTAAATGAAATGCTTTACATTGTATGAGGAATGCATTAGACACAAAAGAACCATGTGACAGAGAGGGTGAGTGCTTTAGTCCACCTGGGCAGCTTCAGCAGGAACCCATGAAGCATTCGCACAGAGAATAAGCAACTGTGCAGACATGTCTTCCATGTTTAGGAAAAGGGTCAGTTCACCCAAATAAAAAAAAGAATAAAACATATTTTCTTACTTTACCAGGTTTTTATTTGTGGGGTTCTGTCAACAGTTTTCATACAAATTTTGAGAGCAATTCCAATGAAAACCGTTCACAGTAAAGTCTGAGGATTACCTAGAGTTACCCGAAGATTGTGTCTGTAAAGACACGTAGCTTTAGAATTTTTTTTACCAGTAAATGTCATAATATTACATTCACTTCCATTGAATTGAGGTGCCGGCAGAAATCTGAGCCAGATCCCCTGAGCAAATAAAACCAAAACTATCTTTTTTTTTTTTTTTGTCATTTGAATGAACTGATCCGTTAAAGACAAATGTAAACAAAATGGTAGTCCCTCTACCAAAAGTCAAAACACAAGAGTTAATGCTACTATCACTCTCAAATTGTTTGAGGCAAAGCCACACACTAATAGCTAAAAGCCTGGACCAGTCTTTCAACACTGAAAAGCGTTTATTTGAATTTGAACGGAAGAATGAAAAATGTGCTTTCTTCCTGTCAGTGGGAATCGAAAAGCAAAACACAAAGAGCCCAACAGTGTTAGCCATTCCACTTTAGCAGGTAAATTAATTTTTCATGGAAATATGCCCCCAATGTTTAGGAGAGTTCTGTAAGCAGATTAAGAGGTGCACTTAGCTGCACATGTGTAGCAAGAGTGTGGATGTGGGTGGCACAGTGGGATGTGAGGGGTGTGGAGAACTCACTGGCATCAGGCACCAGCCTCCCTAGGCAACATATCCTCTTCTGCATTAACCCCGTGCTGTGAGACGCACTGCTGATGCTGAGCCTATAATTAATGAAGGGTGAGAGAGAGAGAGAGAGAGACAGAAAGAGAGAGAGAGAGGGAGAAAAAGAAGGAGCAATAGAGAGAGAGCTGGAGGGGCAACAGGAAAGGCTGAGGGTGAGGCAGGAGTGTCCAAACAATGATTATTTTACATTTGTCATCTACAAATGTGATCCCATTTACTAGCTTGTGTGATACTTTGAATTGAAATCGATTTATCAGACTACTCTTCACTTCAACCCAGTGAGTTCAGTTCAATCCAAAGACGAAAAATGGCACTTTTAATTTTAGTTTTGTCATCTTTTTGCCAGGCATCTGTCATAATTTAGCGGGTTATGTTTGTGTGTTACCCAAGTGACATTATAAATCTGACAAAAAGAAGGCATATGCATATTTTTGTCTTTGTGTGTACACAGAGTTTTAGTTGTGAATCTACACACAGTTTTATGAATCTGGGGCCTCATTTATAAAAATGTTCTTAGATTTATACTTGAACTTAATCTTAAGATCATTTCAAACGGTGTGCTTACGTTCGATTCATAAAAGTTACTGAGCATAAAAAACCTTGCTCACACAGGTTCTAAGAAGGCCATTTGTAACTTATTTTATTTAATGTTTATTTGTATAGGGACAAGTATGTAGCATAATACATAAAAAACAACAAATACACGTCAGTACAAAACACAAACTTAAATAAATACATACATTAAGAACACAAAACTCAGAACTCAACAATACAGACAGAACAATACGAGATACAAACTATAATACAATAAACACCATAAAACAAATCATCATGACTACATGACTGAACCCTCTTCAAGAACTGCTTCAGTTTGAGTTTAAAATGATCCCAGTCAGGATCCAGTTTGAGTTCTGCAGGTAAGGTATTCCACATGTTGATC
>NTHP01000022.1:196058-206351 GCA_003416845.1 Oplegnathus fasciatus
TGCTTAATGTTGTGTAGATATTGCTACTATAATGGCATAATATCAAGTTGCAGGTTTCCTCTAATGCAGCAGAGGAGTGGGGAGAAGATGCCAGGAGAGTAAAGTAAAATGGTGAATAGTGGAAGGTCCGGTTGGAAAAATAGGAGGAAGGATGTTGCAATAAATCAAGAATGGAAGCTAAAACTGTAGCAGTGTGGCTCATTTCACAAAGGCAAAAATAAAAGCAGTGTGTGTAAAAACACACACTGTTTCTCCACCACATTGACCACGCAGCTGGGACCTCAGTTAAACCAGTCCAGATGAGGAATGACATCACAGTTTACTGGTGACACCAGCTGCTGCGTGGTGGCAGATGAGGTTGGATGTTTGAGTGGGATATAAGCAAAACGACCCACAAACAACACTGTCACTACATTAATTTCACTTTAAATGTAATTACCCTGAAAAGATATCAATAAAAGTTCTCAGCTTTTTAACTTTCCAATTCTTTCCTCATCCTTTCTTGAACAAACAAAGCACTATGGCTGAAAGAAGCCAGAGCAAATGGATTTCCAAACATGGTAATGTATCTCCTCTTCTTCACTGCCTTTTTTTGTATTTACTTTTAATTTGTATTGATCTTTCGCCTGCACCTCAATTTTGCTGATGTCAGAAAGGTGAGGGAGCATTACAATATACAATACTTTTTTCTCCTCTCTTATCGTGGAGGAAATGAAAAGCAAATGGCACCTTTGTCCGGGACGTGAGATCGTCCAGGCGGAAGGGCTTTGAAGCGCAGGGTGAAATTGAAAAGGTTGCAGGTTCACATCCCTGGACAATGACAGCCCCTCTGCCTCCACTCCTGCAGCTCACAGGAGATTAGAAGAGCAAGAGAGATAAGGCGCAGCATTGGCTAAATGTTTTTTCTTTCTGGGCTGGACAGATCGAAAAAGCTGAAGTGCTCCAGTTAGCCAGAAGACAGACAAATAGACAGAGACAGACTGGCAGAGCGAGGACACAAAGTGAATCATTCAGAACTGACCTTGGCTTGATTGTTGTGCGTAAACTGGTCTGTTGGTTCAAAGATAAAAAAGCTGGGTACACTAGATCAATAATAAAACACAGTATCAAAGAGTAGATTTAAAAAATCATATATTATATGGTCAGAAGTACCAAGAGCAAAGATGTCCCAGGTGTGATCATATCTTCATTCTGAGACCAAATGTTCAAGATTTAACTGTACTTGAAGTGCATTTCTTATGCACAGTGTACATGCAACTGGAACTTAACACACACACACACACACACACACAAGCACAGGCATGCACAAATGCACACAAGTTCTCTTGAGCACTGCAACATCTTTGTGCTTTTCATGACCCACATAAAATATGATAATGCATGCAGTCAGCCTGCAAAATAGGTGAGGCTTTAGGGAAATGATGAAGGACCATGGTGCTGCGAAGGCCACCACGCACACTGCTACTTAGCAGACATCCTGCTGCTCCCTTGAGATACGCACTGTCCTCCTCACTCACTCTGCGGGCCACTCAGCCTCCAAATTAAAAACTAAATGAGCCACTATCATTGTTGCATCTTTAATGCAGTGTATATTCACAGTATGTACTCAAGATTTAGCTTCAATTGTTTGTCTTTCCTCATCCGAATGGCTCTGCATTGTGAAAGAAATATTGTTCAATTTATGTAGACTGGCAAGACTTTGAGAAAACTATTTTTCCAGGATAAACAGTAGTTTATACTACACTATTCAAATTGAAGCTGCTTACTGCGCACCTGCTGCAAATTCAATCTTCCCAAGGCTACAGCCTTATGCCACACCATTACCACATTTCCTGTCAGAAACAGCTTCAACACAGATCTCATCAATCTACCATCCAGACTTACACTTCATACTATAGCTGGATGAAAACTGTCCATACATATTTTATCTCACAAGCAACCAATCAATTTCATTAAGGGCTCAGAGAGAGAGAGAGAGAGAGAGAGAGAGAGAGAGAGGTAGGAACTGCATAAAGGGAGAGCAGGGAGTGAAAGGGAGAGAAGCCGTACTAAACATGTCTGCATTTTTATTTTGCCTTAAAAGAGAATTATTAAAGTTCAGCTTTTGGCGAGAGTGTGGTCTGTCCATCGGTCTGTCAGGACTGTGCTCTCTTTTCTCCTGCGTCTCCCGTGGGTTCGGACCCACCTGATGTTTGAATTAGCTGGTTTAAATGACAGGGCCGCCTCAGAGAGACGCCCACAGGCCCTGCTCTCCCAGGGTTTCAAAGGCCCAGCGACCCGGTTGCTGTCGGCTGTCAGGGAGGAGATGGGAACGTGCGGCGGCGAGATAACCTGTACAGGACAGAGCCCAGAGTCGTGTGCCTCTTTGACAGGCTTATTAACGGGAAACCGCCAAGGAAAAAGCCCCTATCGGCAGAGGGATCAGGGGAGAAGAAACCTTCCCTTATCACCAGGACACCAGGGATTAAAGCCTGGCCTGCTCTGATAAATTAATTATTCTCTCTTATCTGTCATGTTTAAAGACTGTCAGACAAACCCACCTAGAGCCACAGCGCTGGACAACCTATGCTACGATGAGAGACAAAGGAACAGGCAATCACACTATGCTATATGTATATATGTCTAGTCCAGTCTGCTAGCTAAATGAAAACAGAAGACAGAAAAGAAAAAGGGTTTTAAGTACACACCATACTGTTTTGTAAGGTTTCAAAGGGATATTATATAGAAATATATACAGAAACGTTTAAAAAGGCTCACTGATATTACTGTAAGTGTTTTAAGTTGTTGCGATTTAACTGTTCAGTTTGGAATTATATATTGCTGCCGTCATTTTTANATCACACTATGCTATATGTATATATGTCTAGTCCAGTCTGCTAGCTAAATGAAAACAGAAGACAGAAAAGAAAAAGGGTTTTAAGTACACACCATACTGTTTTGTAAGGTTTCAAAGGGAAAAGGCAAGAGAAATTAAAATTGTAAGGAGGCACATGAACATTCTTATGCATCTCTAATTCATCATAATTTTCTGTACTGTAACACTGGCGGTATTAAAATCTAGTGGTTGTGTTCCCTTTGTGTGGTTGATACGGTCATATTTTAATAAGACACTCCTTTCTTTGAAAATGAATTTGTAGATACTGGCCCAGACTGGCCATCAGGAGCACCAGTGGCCTGGCCAGTGCTAAAAATGCAAAATGAAATGGGTAAATCAAAGCGGAAAAAACACAGGGCAGCTACAGTCACAAAGAACTGTAGACAGTCAGCCNCCCCCTGCTTTTAACCTGGTGGTCGCACACACAACAACACAATGTTCAGTGAATGCGTGGAGCGCGCGTGGCCGAGCAGTGTGGAGAATAAATGGACAGGTGAAAGAGTGAACACGAGAAAGAGAGGACAAGGGACATGGTTAGTGTTAAAAAAAAACAAAAAACAGGTTTTTGCCAGGTTGCAAATGAATTTTAAACATTTGTCGGGACGGGACGACAGAGGGCAAGATATATCTGATGATGATCTGATGATGAATTAGCCATTAATTGAAATATTATATAGAAATATATACAGAAACGTTTAAAAAGGCTCACTGATATTACTGTAAGTGTTTTAAGTTGTTGCGATTTAACTGTTCAGTTTGGAATTATATATTGCTGCCGTCATTTTTAAAACCTAATTCCTCCACATTTTAAATGTTTTTCATGTTTTAGTCTCAATGATTACATGTTCCTCTATGAATTGAAAGTTGTACAGCTTTTGTGCTCATAAAAAACGTGTTAAAGCCATTAGATGAATGTATGCGTTCATGTTAAAACTGTTTTGTTTTGTGTATATATATATATATATATATATGTACACACACACATACACACACACTATGCTGAATTGTTTTAGTATATTTTGATGTTTTTTGATATTTTCAAAGACAAAAAAAAAATATTCTCAGTCCTCTGGACACAGTTTACATTAAAACAAGGAGGTCCAAAACGCAGGGACATGCACTGCCTGTGTCATAACCTGCCCTTTATTGCCCTTGAGGGAGATGCTTGAAGTCTGTCAGTGGTGTTCACCTCCAGCCTGACTGGGGCAGAGAGGCAGCAGTGTACCTGGAGGGTGATTGACAGGCTGGGCTAGTCAGGGGCTTCACTAGCACCTCTGCAATAATAGTAAAATGTGAATGCTGGGAATATTAATGTCCTTCATATTTTATTAATTCTAAATCCATGGGATATCAGCTTGGTGCTTTATGAAAAGAAAACATCAATCCTGCAGAGGTAATGAGCGCAGGAGCAATTTGGGGGTAAGGGAGGTAGACAGGGAGGAGGGGGGAATGTGAACCCCTCTAGTTATGTACTGAGGGAGATGGAGAAAACTAATATTTGGCCGTCCGCTGTTGGGTATCGTCCGTTAAATGACTGCGCCACAGGGAAGGAACACCGCACACTGGCTATTGTTGCGGTGTCTCATCTAAATGTGACAATTTCGGTTTGACACCCCGCCCCTCTCTATTTTTATATACCCTGTGTGTCTGCGCATGATTGCGAGACTGTGCGCATGGACGTATATATGGATTTCTGCTTGTGTGTGCGTGTCTGCCTGTCTTTCTGTATGTGTGTGTGTGTTTTATTTCCTTGATTGAAGTGTGGGGGCTTTGTTGTTCTCAAAGCTTGTCACATATTTTAAAGCATCAAATTGACACGACAGCGCACCAACTGCATTAAGAGTGACACGTAGTTTCATAAAAGCATGCATATGGAACAGTAGGAAAATGCTGTCAAGGTCAAGACAAATAAAACAGGGATGCAGGCTGTCGTAGTATTACAAAGTCACAGACGTGTGCTGAGGCATTTCAGACCATCTGGCTGAAAGATCCCATAAGTCAAAGCACAGGTTTGATGAATTACAAAGGACTTGTCATTATTTGTTTGCATCTCAATGGAACATCACTTAAAAGCAGATCACTGGTGTGATGGTTTTGCCCTGCGGAATTAAGCTGTTGGTTGATTCAAGGAAAACAATGGGAAGTCTGTCTTCATGGCCAAATGGTAAAACTTCTACTCTGGTGTTTCCACCAGCAGATGCCTATAGCATTAGTGTGAGCAGGTGGTTGTCTGTGTGTTATTGTAAAAGGACCGGGCAATTCATGTGATTATGTGATGTGAACAGATGGATGTAAGAATAATGGAGCCTGCCATTTACCACCACCATTCACTGTCATGTTCTTATATTCAGGATTTCAGAAAGACTTGATTTTACATATGGTGTGCAGGCCCCCTAATTACATGATAGATGTTTAGTATTCTCTGGGGCAGTACATTGTTCTCAAATGGGTGCAAAAAGACAGTTTAATAGTTTCTGGCTACAGCCTCAGTTGCCATTTCAAGAAGGCCATTATGTCTAATCATAAAACATCTGGAACATATCAGAATCTGCCTCTCTGCCGCAGCCATTAGGGGTCCAATCTCCCTGACTTCCTCCTTTGTGTTTATTTGGATGGCTCTAGGCTGAAAAGCAAACCAAATACTTGAGACTAATAAAAGTGATAAATGGTTTCTTGGTGATTCAATGAAAGTTTCAGCTCTTTTTCTCTGCAATAATAAATCATATTCTGAGATGATGCCACTAGCCCATTCACAGTTCACATCAGTCAGCCGCTGTCCCTCACCAATGACATTTCATCCACTTTCATCCTAATAAAAACATCCCAGTTGTTATTGGCTGTATTCTCCTTGCATGTAAAATACCACCAATACTGCCGTACCACTACCTCCACATGTGAAACATATGAATACATTCTAAAAAGCTTTGCAGTCCATTAGTGTCGTGGCTCTGACCCATACCAGCTTTAAGCTTGAGTATTAGTCGTGCTGTAACATTTTACTCACTAACTGACATAAGCACCTCAGGGTAACAGCTGCACAGACAGAGCACTGGATCCTGGAAATAACGCTGCAAAGATTATGGCGCTCCTCAAAAGGTCACTGTGATATTGGGATTTAAGACGTTGTCGTCCAACTGAAGATTTTGACAACGGTACATGCAAAGGTGCTATCTGCCCTGTAGCCCTGTCATCATGTGACTCTCAAAGAAAGTGTCAGATAGATAGCAAGCTAAAAGGATTCTAACATACAGCACAGTAGCTATATGCTTATTTTGGCCAACTTTTTGTTGAAAGAAAATCGCTGTCGTAGTGAAACTCAAACACTGTAATTGTAAAAGGAGGAAGGATAAGGTATGGGTAGAATTGAGGATTGATTATGACTTTTTATTCAAAATGACTTGAATATGAGTGGAAACAGCTTATATCTTTATCTTAAAATCTGTTTTACATCTTACAGTTTAAAATCTAAGAAAGCCAATGAAGTAAGCCTGAAACTTGCTTTGGATTGACGTGGATTTCTGAGAATGGGTCTCGTTTTATAATCTACATCCTATATAATATATAAACAATACACTGTATAGGCATATAGGCCTACTGTATATACTATACAACTATTCATTTCTTCTTTTCTAGGGTATCAGTAATCTATTTACAATCAATTTACAAAAGCAATTTCAGAAATTAATGTTAGTGATAATGATGATTATTACTATCATTATAATAAAATGTTCCGACAATTCAATCAGTCCTCAACTAAAATCCTGTATTTTTACCACTGAACACACCTTGGAGTTAGGCCAGACCCTCACTTCCCCGTCATATATTTATATGGGGGGAGTCATTTGGAGCCAGGGAATAGTTCAAATGGGCTAAACTGCAACTGAATAATTTAAGATTCTATTAACATTCAAATTTGACATTGATTTGACACAGTCAGGCTTCTGCTAACTGACAAGAAATGGCAAGGTTGTGGAGGGAAAGAAGCTGTGCCATGGTAATTGTCCAGATGGCTTTTTATGTAATTATTCATTTTAGATAGTTTTCCTCAGATCCGCTCTGTACCTGTAAAGAGGCATTTCCCTTAGGTGGATAACAATGCGAAGGTTCCCTAAAGTCTGATTTTCATGTTTCTTCTTTGCAACCCTCATGAGCTGGCCAGAAATAACCTTTTAGAAGGCCAAAGGAAGAGTGAAACTAAGCCAAACAGTGCAGGTAGGTGTGTGTGTGTGTGTGTGTGTGTGTGCGTGTTCATATGAGGGATAACAAATCAATAGCTTGGGGTCATCTTCTCCAGACAATCGTAACTTTGCAGATAAAGCAGCACAGGCCAGGCAACCTCATCGCCTTTTAAAGATCTGTTTACACAGAGACAAAGACAGGGAGGAGAGACCTTTTAATAGGACAGACCTGCCACTTGCATTGAGGTCACTGAATTTAGAACTTGCATTTACTGGACAGATGCCTGGTTAGTTCAGGGCTGTTCAGTTTCTGTACTTCGATGTGAACCAGCTGTTAAGTCTGCATATTATAATGTAAAAATGTAATATAATCTTACTGCCACTTTAGATCGTGTACTCGAGTCATGATTAAAACAGATTTCAAAAGTTGTAGTCATTACCATTCAGACAGTCACACTGGCATTTACCTTGTAGAATACATGAGAGATTTGTTCAGGAAAGAGTGGCTAACTAATATACACAAACCGTATTGCAATCATACATTAACTCAATTCAAGAAGAAACTCTTAGGGAATGTATAAAATAAGCAATAACAAAGACAAACTGAGGAAAATGTACAATACTCCACTTACTATTCTGCATCCCACAAAGTAGTCTTAAACTATAAAATAAAACTGCAAAAGAATGGATGTTTTGGCTTTATATTTCTAATACCTGGTGTCATTCTCCTGTTGTATTGCAAGTCAGAAGGCCAGTTGGATAATTGTATCTGTGGAGTAAGTCTGCAGTGCTATCACTGGCGAGGGGAAGTTTCATCAAAGGCAGATGAAATTACTTTTTTTGGGTTATGAACAATGAACAATGTTTGTCCAACCTGACCAACAATATGGGTCTATCTGTCAGATGGCTTGGGACTCGATTTGGAGACTTTTCCGCAAAAGCAAAGAAAAAGAAAACAGTGCTGGGCACAGTGTAAGCTTCAAGCTGGAAATATGAATCAATAAAACCTGCAGAAGACAAGGAGGAAATGTGAATTTTCTGATGGAGGTTTGTTAATAAAGTGAGATTATTGTTCGATTACCTCTAGTCTCTACACAACAGTTGTACCTTGAGAAGAGAAGATATATCATGCTAATCCTATATCAGTTTTTGAACTCTGCTCTAAAAAGGCTCACCTACACCAGCAGAGCATGTTTGAATATGGCAATGAAGGAATCAAGATCCCAAAAGAGTTAATATTTTCAGCTGTAGATGGGAACAAATCTCCTTTTTAAACAAGATTATGATATAATTTAAAAGATGTATCGAATAATTCTGGGAACCCACCCAAGCGGAAAATACATTTCTGCCGTGAGAGTATTATATTTCTCCACCATCTCAATCTCACACTCTTTGCCTTTAATAAGCCGTTGGCAAAAAGGGTCAAAATTCAAGTTGAACTTGGAGCGCATCTGTTTGACAGTACGTTTTAGCAGAGCACATTGTGAGTAATACTGCAGAGAGATGGGTGCCCCTGCTATTGGCATTGGAAAACGTAGGCTCAGCCGGTGCTGAAGATTATTGCCTCTTGTTATGAGTGGGCAGCTTTAAGTTTACATACTCTGTAGAGATGCACCAAAGAGGCAAGTGAAAACCTAAACACTGTTTGTTGTTTTGTCAATTTATGGTTAAATATAAACGTTGAGTTATCTAAAAAAAAAAAATCATGTTTGTTGTTTTTATTAGTCTGCCCAGACATTGGATGTAATTTATGAAAATGTCAAGTAAAGGATTGCATTAACTGCCTAATTTGTCACATTTCTTCACACACCTCTTTCTTAAATATTCTCACTTAAAGATGTAGTCGACAAATCCAAAACAGTTTTTGGCAAATTCAGTGAATATCTCCTCACGGCCTGCTAGCTTTCCGTTCTGTGTGTGCGCCGACTCTGTAAACGGGAAACAAACAGAGCAACTCGGGTAGAGCCACCAACCCAGGTCGTCACATACCAACGCTTTAGCCGCGTTTCCACTAAACATTTCGGTATGTCACAACTCGTGCACAGGACAAACTAATGCTGTGCGTTACTCGCGCGAGTACTGAAGGGAGTAGTGTATTTGTTTGGCTGTTGAGTTCGAATATCAACAAGCTTTCTCCAGAATTGTAGACTACACCTTTAACTCCTCTAAAATGTTGTAATAAGTCCACTTGAAAGTCATTTGAAAAGGACCATTACCTGCAGTTGTTCAGTGCTTACGGAGAACAGGAACGGTAATGAAATGCTATCCACAGTCTTGTGTTACACAGTCCACTTTTGTACATTCCCAAACTTGTAATGGCTACCAGAGTAATCGACAATGAAAATGCAGTCGTTAGCTGCAGCCCCAGTTACAACTATGGCGCTCTACTGCGATGGTGCTGACATGTTCCTGTAATTATATTTGATTCTGCAGTAATATCTTGTCAGGGCGGTGTGGAGGGCTAACAGGAGATCTTCTATCTCTCCGAGGACCTGAGTGGCCAGGCAAAGCTCATTACAGAGGCTTGCACGCGCTGAAGAAAGAGCGTGCAGAAATACCTTTATCCCGCTAAGGTGGTTCCCTGGTGGGACTCGGCAGCTGTCATTTACCATCAACTCCAGCTGCGTTAATTCCATATAAACCTCTGATTGCAGCAGACCGCAGCATCTCCTGAGGACCTGGGGTGTGACAATCATCAGTCAGGCCTTAAAATGGGGCATATTACAGATAGCGTTAATCCACCATAGCCTGAGGAAGTGCCAAGATCCCTGTTGTCAAGGCCCCTGAAGCACATGAGCTAGTCTCCACATAGTATTGAACTATACAGTAAAACAGTCTTTAGGCATCCCAACAATACGGCCTGTTGTAATAACCCAATCAGTACACTCCATAGTAGAAAGATCTTGTGTACTGAATCTAAATTCAAGTTGGGGAACAGCTTAGCTAGCTTATCCAGGAGATGTGATTGTGTTATTGCAAAAATTTGATTCTCTTCCCTCTTCCATGAGCCACAGCATTGTTAAAAGATAAAATCAATGACAGTTCACAGAATAGCCCCTAACTTTCTTGCTCATCTCAAAGTCTCTCAGAACAATTTACAACAGAACGCATTACAATGAGAGAGAGGGGTGCAAGTGAACGGTTTCACGCAATGACCTCTGTAGCACTGGAGTGATAAAATGTCACGGCTTCTGTGCATTTAATCCATCAAACAACCCCCCTTCCTCAAAAAAAAAAAAA
>NTHP01000022.1:206363-231221 GCA_003416845.1 Oplegnathus fasciatus
AAAAAAAGCCTGAACCATGACGCGGCCACTGTGGCTTATCATAATGTGCCCTAAAATGAAGATGACAATATACAAGGAATTGCAAAGCGAACTGCATATATCCATCACAAAGGAGATGAGAGTGTAGCTCATTTTTTTAGCATCACACCATAATACAGCAGACATATGTTAACAAGAAAATATGGGCAGCACTGTGAAACTCAACTATGAATACATTATGAGGTGACGACCAAATAAAATCAGACTTTGCCCCCTGTCATTTTTATGAGGTTACCATGTTTATAATCAGTCATCCAGCAGATGAAAGTCGTTTTAAGCATTCATGTCCAGAAATGACGCTGTCTGCAGGTTTCTACTCAGGGCTAAAAATAGTTAGATATACAACATCTTGAGAGAGGTGACTGCTGTTATTTGTGCGGGGAGCATGGGAAGCAAATAAAACAGTAAATTTCAGTGCACCGTGGTGGGAGAAAAAATACTGTCTCTCCTGAATTAGATTTGTCAATTCACATATTACAATCACTTAGTCAGAGCAAGCAAGCTGGACCAAAATAAAAAAAAGATGGATGGCCTGACGCATCATATAGGTAGCTCTATATAGTAAAAATGCCACAGGCATCATTTAGCATTTCTGTCTAAATGAAAGTTTCAGTGTACTCCTCTGTTCACAGTGACAAATATTATTGAAACAACTTTTTACAATGTAAAAAAAGCAAAAAATACATTACCACTTGGTAATAGTTTTTTTTTTAATCACTATATTTCTACAAACATAATCCTTGTGGTTGTTTGTACATGAGCGAGTGCATACATACTAGGGATGTTAATAATTAACCATTTAACTGTTAACCGCCAATAACAATTTTGACCGGTTAATACTATCAGTTAAACAGTTTAAAAAATATTATTACAGTGTTTTAAAAAGTAATAATAAAAAAAGTTTGTTGCACCAAGGGAGAGAGAAACTGCAAAAGAAAAACTGAAGGAAATCTGTAATACTGTGGAAGTGGCCACTAATGAAGATGGGCGTGGCGCTACGGGGGGGAGATGAGACAGCGGTGTCTGCTGCCCAGGCTGGAGTCGTATGACGACGCCAGGGCAATGCCATGATGTTGCTCCTGGGATACGACTACAACACACCTCAACAAGCTAATGACCCAGAGCCCAGAGACAGAGGTGGACATCTATATGAGAGACAACCCCTCCCCCCCTCATTGGATACTAATCCTCCCGACTGGCGGAAAGGTAAGAAGACGTGCTTCCCGAGGCTGGCCGCTCTAGTGAGGCGCTATCTATGCGTTCCTGGGACATTGGTAGCATTTGAGCGGGTATTTTCCACCGCGGGTCTCACAGTAAACAAACTGCGCACCACACTAACCCCATAGCATGTCGACATGTTGCTATTTCTGAATAAAAACCAGTAGACAAGCTGTCCGTTATGCTGAGGAAAACATTTGTTGTATTGGTAATTTTTTAATGGGTCACAGACATTCGTCCATTCTAAATAGTGCATTTTAATCTTGTCGGTTAACGGTTAATGATCGGTTAACAAGGGTCGTCTATCGGTCAGAAAAAAAAAATCTAAATTAGCATCCCTAATACATACAGTACGTGTGTTAGAACGTGAGTTTCAGAATCCAGGGCTGCAGATGGGACCTGGCCTCACCTACCAGAGTTGTCTATTAGACAGGTGACAGGCTGTCTGTAATCACCACCTCAGCAAAGTTCAAGCTGACTATTACCTCCACACACACACACACACACACACACGCGCGCTTCTATAATCAGTCTGGCTGGCCAGACTTCCCTCATCATTACCCCGGGAGACAGGCGATAGAAAAATCCCACCACTACCATATCTCCCTGCTCTGGTGGATAGCTAAGGGTAGAAGTATGGTGAGATTTTTATTTTTTTCCATTTTGCACAAGGTTGGGAACCCATATTGCACTCCATCACTGTTAGTTACCCCCACCACCCCAACAACCTGCCCTGAGGATGAATAATTTTGCATATGAGGTAGTGGAAATGATCATTGAATGAATCATTGTAAAGTGAATATCATTTGTCACTGTACAGATACTGGACAACCGTGTGTGATGGATGAAACACATGGTCAAATCTGTGACAGAAAATAAAGTGAGAGCAGGATGGAAGGGCAAAGAAGGATTGAGGAATAGGGAAGGGATGGGAGTCTGTGTTAATGATATGGTCATATGTACACAGTGGAGCTCAGATGTGATTAAGGCAGTGATATGATGGGTGGTGTCAGTGCCGAGCTTAATGACTAATGCAATGAGATGGAATTGGAAGAGACACTGGTGTCAGGCTGAAGTGGAATAATGCCTGGAGCCTCTGCAGCAGCAGACACATGGAACTGCCACAATGAGCAGCCTCATAAGCACAAATCGTTACGGTAGCTGGAGACTTAGACATGCATAATTAGCCTTACCGCAGAACAATACAAAATTGAAATTCAGTGCTTTTGACATTCTGTCAGGCAAATGATAAATAACCAGAAAAAATAATGATGATGATTATTTCACTTATTTGTCATGAATCAGTATCCACTGCTCTAAATGGATGCACACTGAAAAAAAACAACTAAAAATTAAAGAAAAAAAGAGAAATGCTCCAACAATAGGACAATGACTTGGTGGAATAATGAGGACCCCGACCATCATTGTACAAAAGTATTCATAACACTGTGAACTCGAGCATCTTCGGTGGTGAAAACGAGTAGCTAAATGAAAAAACAAGTCCATCCTGCAGATCCTGACACCACTTAGATGCATCTCCTGTGTTAGACTACAATACATCTCCTTCAGCCTGTTAAGTGCAAGAAATGACAAATTCACAAAGATTCACATCCCAGTCAAAAAGGGAGGATATACTGAAAAAGGGGTAAAAACCAGCTCCATCAGGATGACCTGGCCTCATTCCACTACATGGCTGCTTGGCCTTTCAGGAAACAGAACTGCTTGCCATTGCACATCTCCAATAATATCTCTCTGCATACATAAAACGGAGGATGGGGAGGCTCACAGGAAAGCCCGGATTGTTTATGGTTGCAATATAGATTTTATACAGCTCCTAGGAAAAGGGAATTACGTCTTAAATTACAAAGATGTCTCTGCGAGTTGTCAGCAGCAGGAGTTATATGGGCCTGGCGGCTAGTGTGGCTGTTTGGCTGCAGGGGACACCAGGGAGCTGAGGGCTCCAGAATGGGGCTCAGCAGAGACAGCTGACCTACAGTATGCAGAGTCAGCTCAAAATAACAAAGTTACTCAAACCCCCTGATGAAACAATGGCCCAGATGAGGCCAATGTGTGAAGTACAACAAAGCAGAGGAAGGTAGAAAAACACAACAGACACACACAGTATACACACAAACACACACACTGCTTTGTTCAAGTGTAGGATGTGTACTAAGCCAAGCGCAAATCCACATCTGTCTTCTGATACCTCTGCTGCTTATATTTCAGCAACTGCAACAATTCAAAGAAATATAACTGAAAAGCAAGATATATGAACTACAAATCATTTATTTTTTAGCTAACAATAATACAGGCAATAGTAATAAAAGACCTAATTAGGATGGCTCTCTACAGTAATCGTTGTAGGCACTATCTATTTTCTGGTAAATTCCCCATGGGACAAAAACATTGCTTTTCAACACTTTTAAGTGTTTCTAACAACACAACAACAAATAAAATGTAATGAAAGTTGCTTACGGGATAAGTACTCCATGGGATAGAAACAATGTACAATAGGTGTATAAAGCTGAAGAAACAACAAAGGAAATCTTGCTGAAAAGAAAAACAAGTTTTAAAAAAGTGATGTTATATTATAGTGCTGAACACTGAGGATGTCAAACGTTGATAAATCATGAGCTATGAATCCACTCCTAAACAAAATACATAAAATATCTAAAATGCAGGCCAGCATTTGTGGACATTAATGAGCAATCTGTTGCCTTAGATTAATAATTTATACCCTCAAATTACTTAATTTGTTCTCTCCAATAAATAATTTGTGTTCACAAATTACCGTATTGTGCCCTCCAATTATTAATTAATCCCATTTAACTGGGCTAATATTGTTAAGTTAGTATAGCAGTAAGAAGTGAAGTTACAGGTTGTGGTAGCTAGGGTCAGTTAAGACGGAGCAGCCAGAGTATTAGCAGCATGCATTCATTCCACCTGTCCTTGTGCCACTCAACACAACACTCTTGTTTCTCACAGTTTTCTTTATCTAATACATCATGTCCACTGCCCAAAGCATAGCTTTGCTATGCAGGACTGATTCCAGAAAAGGCACATTAAAAGTTGTTACTACACCAACTACTGCATGCCTATGTTTACATGTAGCTGACCGATTCAGTGAAAAAGTATGAACCAAGAATGTAGATTTGGTGTAGTTTCACATTTATTATCCGCAGGCTATTCTCTTCTCTACTGTTTAAAGAGCAGACCTGGCGGCAGGGACGGCCTTTATTGATGATCGACTGGGAAAAGCCTTGCTAAAGCACATCAGTAACTGGTCACTGTGGCCTGTTTTGATATGTCATGATTAGCTTTGACTGAAATGATATAATTCACAATGCAAGAAGAATGCTAGAACAAATGCAATAAAATACAACAGCCCTGAAATAAGTCCTAGTTTCATGAAGGTTATAAAGGTCAAATTTTGTTAAAACTCCTTGAGAGAGTGTTGATTGAACTTTGTGGTCATGTAGCTTGTGAAGCTGCTGAATTGTATTGCATTATACTAAGGTGTTATATATTTATATCGTATTTTGGGAAATACGCTTACTCTCTTTCTTGTTGAGAAGTAGATGAGAAGATCGATACCATTCTCATATCTGTCCATTAAATATGAAGATAAAGCCAGCAATCAGTTAGCTTAGGTTACCATAAAAACTGGAAGCAGGGGAAAACAGCTAGCCTGGTTCTGTCCACATGGGAAAAAATGTTTATCAACACTTCAAGCTCACTAATTAACACGTTACATTTCACTTGCTTAATCCGTACAAGAAAACGAAGTGCATGCGTTGACATCAGAAATCATTACGGTGCAGAATTGCCCAATATGAACAGAATTCCTGGGATATTGGGCTGGCCACTCCTACATGTGTTGCATCCAGATTCACAGAATCTGAGTGTACTCTGAGTGTTCAGAGATAAATATCCACTAGGGAAAGTGGTATAGGGAAGTTTCTTTACTGCTACTGTAGGTGACTGTTTGGCTTTCTCTATGAATAGCCTTATCCCATAGCATTACAGTATCAGGGTCCTGATCCTAAGACAGGAGAACATTTATCACAGAGGCGGCCCATTTATAAAATGACATTCCTAACTGGCCTGCTTCCAGCTAGGAGAACCAAACACTGGCTTTACTGAACACTGTGGGTAACAGGGTCTAAGCTGAAAAGGCAAAAGGAGTGTTAAGAGGTGAAACACATCCTTCCATATCCTCCGGATCCTTGCTTAAAGGTTACAGAGAAGAATTTACCCGGTGTACAGTTCCCTGGAACAAGAGGAAAGGTTCACCAAGAATAATGGTCAATAACAATCCAATTACCTCCACTCCTCAGTACACAGTAATGTCTCTTGCTGATGTCTTTATACACAGGATGCTGCATCAAATTCTGATCAGATAAGTCATTCAAATGCACACAGTGTGTGTGAGTGTGACATTTACATAGTCATTTACTGAGACAGTAGAATATCCATTATTAATTTAAAGCGTGTTGAATTATTTAATATAGAGAATGTTATGAGATTATAGTGTTGAAAATTGTGAACATCTACGGTTGAGTCAACAAATAAATCTTATTTTCTTCCCCTGCTAGAGGGCAGCGCTTAGAATGGCAATTGAAGTGAAAAAGGGGGAAGAATATATACATAAATGCATGCTTTCTTGTTCTCCTGCTGCAGTTTTGGACATACGCCATGAGGAAAACAGATTTGCACAAAGAACAGTAGCCAAGCCTCTAAATGTAAGCACTAATTATGTCTACATACTCATTACATGAATTTGCACTGGACTTAGTTCAAGTGCGTGCCGTTCAAGAAACCAGAGAGTGTAATTTGTGTGATGACAGCAAAAAGTCTCTGCAGATGATAAAATATGTACACGTCTGCTCACGGTTCTGAAGGACTTGCCTAAGACCTCCACATGCATCAGACAGGATGACCCGGCGCTGTCTCTCTATTAAGGTTAATAATTCACAGGGCAATTAGGGTGCGTGTGAAATGTTCTGGTTTAGGGGAAGGGAAGGCAGGACCAATGTGATGATGAGAGACGCCCCCTCTCCATCTCCCCTCTGTGCCCTACCCCTTCACGCCTTTTATCTCCAGGCCCAGAGATCGACAACGTGACAGTGACATTAACAAGCCTCCGCCAAGGGGGCCGACTTAGTGGTCCTTAACAGCCTCTCGTTAGCCTTATTATAGGACATATGGTTTAAATCACAGCTCAAGGAGATAGATTTCTGCCTTCTTTTTTGGCAACGGATCTCTGGTGCCCCAAAACAAACAAGTGTCAAATGTCTCTGCACGATTCATTATCCAATACGATTAACATATATACGATGAGATATACAAATTCCTAAAATATGGAATAACTCATTTTAATTTGGTGACGTAAGACCCTAACCTTGGTTCAACATAAGGGGTCATCTTTTAGTAAACTACAGCTCTGTAATGTAGGAGTCGTTGGAATTTTTGTTTCACTTAAAATACAATATTCATTCTGCAACTGCTCCACGTAAAAATATTTCCTCCACCACCACCACCACACCACTTGAAGACTTTTATTGTGATGCAGGTACAGGAAGTCCTCAGTTACTTACTAAGGTAAGCCACTGATTGTATACAATTTCATGACAGTTTTGTCATCTGGAACAAAGTGGTGGACAGACTGACAGATCGACAGCCATGAACCTAGCATCCCATAAATAACACTATTACTATTTCAGGAATGTATTGCTCACCGAAATAAAAAATTACTTAAAAGGGGGAGCACCACATCATTAGCTTTAAAGAGAAAACTGAAGTTTAGCAAAATCATGGCCGACTAGCAAGCGTATTTATCCCAATAGCAATTGTGCTGAAGCCATTTGAAGCCTGATTATTGGGCTCCCTGACTACATGTCTTCATTATAAATGCTGAAAATGTGTTAAATATGCTATAGTAATAAAACATTAGTGTATGGCTTGTTGTATGCTGCTTTGTTTTGAACTTGTTTTGACTATATTTCTGGTTTATCACACAGCTTCACTAACAGCTCAAGAGCAACCCTTCAAACTAATAGCTTTCCACCTTGCTTGTCAACTCTGGTCACTGGAAGTCACAGAAATCTATTTTCAGTACTGCTGTGGATGTACAACGCAAATGCCATGAAAGGCAAGAGAAGAAAAAACAGAACAAGATACACAGAAGCTATTTTTGTGTCAGTGCAGACAGTCAGAGAAAGGGTCAACAGATGTAAAGGAGTTCACGCCTTGTCCACTTCATGCAACACTGGATAGCAAAGAGACCTCTGGCCTAATTAGTCCTCTAATTTGTGCATTCCAGACAAAGCTATTTACAGACGTGGGGTGACTCATGGAGGAAACAGAATAGGTTGTACAGCGAAGAAGGCCAGAAAATCTCAGTCATTACTTCAGTCTTCAACTGTTCCAAAAAAAATTGCTACGTTTCCTAGATGCTGATCCAAGCCTGAGATTTGAGTATGTGCACTGAGAGGGTGTAGCTAAGGGTGGACAGCCCACCTGGGTCTGCACCTCATATATGGCATTGCCCCATACTTGGAAAGAGGTGTGAAACACAATCCCACTTTACTCTCATGGGTTTTAATCTATTTTCACATTAACCCTTTGCTCAGATACTTGACCTGCAAGGTTTCCAACATAACACCATGGTGTCAACAGACAGATTCATGTGTCAGCTGGCATCAGTGAAGCGAAGCGGGGCAATATTGTCCTGTTTGTCCATGTGATGTGACTCCTGTGGCCTGGGGAGATGGGCATGGCCAGGCCACGGGGCCCCTAGCCGGGTAATAAATCACTGGGATGACAGGAATAGTGGCCTTTACATTATGACACACTCACACTGTATGTACAGACAACTCAACAACTAGTCACATACTAAATTACACAAACACACAATTTCACCTTGCACTTTACACTTTAACAACACGTCACGAAGAGGTTCCTTTAGTGATAACATCATCATCATCATCATCATCATAATGACTTGTGCCTCATCACCATCATTCATCATCTTCATGTTTAATTGTATATGATATGGTTTCATCTGTTTTGTCAATTAAAAGACAATAGCCTGGTAGTTCATAAGAATTTCATCAGCCCGACATCCCCAGTGTTGCAATATGTGGTTGGTGTCATGATTGATATTGCACACAAAACAAATCAATAAGCCTAAGCACTGCATTCCCTAAGATACCTCATCTAATCAAAACTATCAATCCTGCATGTCTAGCCTGGTCTGTAGTCATTACCAGCCTGCAGAGCCAAAGGCTATTAGCGCTGGAGCTACCTAGTGAGCTGAGCAGAATACCTTGAACATTAGTGTGGTCAAACACCCTCAGCGCAGCAGGATGGATGAATGGCAGGGTTGTGGAGCCAGCAAAGCACGATCATACTAATGGGCCATGGTAAATGGACCAGCTATGGGTAGTATGGGCTGACTGGCCTGCTCTGTGATCCAGAGCCGTGCCCATTTCACGGTGTCTGCCTGGGACCTGGCTGCACTCACTCACTGAGATGGAGAGCTCCATGCAGGAGCCCGAATTTCAAGAGGGGTTTGTCTGAGGTGCTGGGACAATCACTGGAGACAAAAAGGGAGCTGTCTGTACTTGTTAAGTTATGGGACGAGTGATACAGCTTTGTAAGAGGAAGTCTGTCTTCACTGAGCCTTGAACACTTCGCCCTATCTTACCGTCCTCTGCTCACATGCGTAGACAGCTAGAGCTATAGATAGCTTGGTGGCCACCATCCATTTCACCCGTTATTCCATAAATTTGATTGCAACAAATGTACAAAACATTTCTTAGGATATTCATTTTTACATAATGTATTTCAGGGGTTTTTAATTATTTTTGGGCAATAATAAAGTTCTATGCCACAGCTGCATAAACTATATCAAGCAGTGGCTATTCAGACAATACTGTACTTGTTAGCAGGATAAATTCATTGTTGGTTTGGGTATTTTTTATTCAATGTGTTGACAATAATATAAAAACATAAAAACATTGCCTTGTCCTCAATCTGTGATTTTATATTAGCATGTTAATCAGTTAGCCTGTGATATGCCAAAAATGAATGACAAATGCCAAACCAACTCCAAAATAAAGTCTTATTATTTTGTCTGACAGCTTAAGACATGATTTCCTCTACCAGAGATATAAATTGAAAAAAGAAGAGAAACACACACACAGAGGCTGTAATCAGCAAGTGTCATAGGACATAAATTACAATCTGATTAACAGAATTGTTGTTCTTACTCATTTTATCATTGAACTGACAAATTATTTCAACACTGAACAATAAAGTTTCATTTTACAGTTTTTACTGTAAGTGTATAAAATAAAATTTTCAGATTCTGTGAAAATGCGAGTCTCTGCCATCAGAGTAGATTTGCTTCCAAGTTAGATATTCCGTGCAGCAAGAGTTGTTTTTTCTTCCGTCATATCCCACTGGAAACTACAAGAAAATAATGGGTGTAAATCAAGCAATGTCTGATTGTCGCCTGAAGCAGTGCCCCTGATCCTAACAAACTCATGACACTAACCACAGCTGACGAGTGCAGAAAGCTGAGCAAGCCTTCTTTTACTGTTAATGGCCCATAGAAAGACTCAGCTGAGGGAGGGAGAGGTCAGACGCCAGTGGCGGTCAAGTTGATCATGTTTTGTGGGATGCCTCACATTTGAACATAATGTTGCGCATTTAGTTTTCAACCCAGGTTTCCCCTTTGGAAAAGTTTTTGCTCCAATATGGAGTCAAGAAAAGGGGGGCTCACCAGCTTGATCATCCTTTATGTAATGACACAGAGCAGGACAGAATCCCTCATTAATGATCTCCATGTGTTAATGTCACTCCAACATAAATTTACAATGTTAATATAAACGTCTGCACCACAGAGGGAAAAAATGATAGAACTCTTTATTATTAAGTAAATGACTCACAGTACAATGCTCTCTTCTGATGAATTATTGGACATTTTTGAATAACAAAACCACATATTGTGTGATCACTCTTCTTAATGTGTGTTAATGTGTTGCACCCCATCTTTGATGAAAAGAACAGCTTTCTGACAATATGGCAAGCAGACCAGACAATTAGTCTTAACTGCTCTCAATGGAAAAGTCTGAAGTCATGCCATCTAATCTTCACTTAGTGCTACAGTGCAAGAATGAAAGGTGAAAGCTGACTATTCAAATGGAATAAATCTGAATCAAGGAGGCCGCATAGATTTTCTTTGTATGTGGGTAAAATTACAGGAGCATTCTGACAATTTCTAACTTCAATCAATGGGCCCACGCGCACACTAGGAACATACCTAAATATACAAATGCTTGTAAATTCAGTACAAGTTCCCGGTGGAAAAATTTACATTTTCCAAATGAGGTTTGGTGCTGTTGGTAATGCAATGCAAGACGACATTACCACAGCAGGAGAGACCGAGGGCTGTTGACAGTTTTCCAATATGTATGTTACACTAGAACTGCGACAGAGCTGCATTAGTGTGTCACTAAAACCAGCACTGCAGTAACGCTAAGTATTTCTGAGAACAATGGTTGTATTAGCCTCGGCGTGACTTTACACACACTGTGCAGCGGGCCACTACTGCTGTATGAGCAAGCTAGCGGCTTAGGGCTAATCAAAGTTAAACAGCGTTACCAAGCAAAATAAATACTTTTTCCGACATTCGGTGCAGTTTGACCATTTGTTTTTTTCATGTGTACCTTCAGGGCATGCCTATCAAGTAAACTTACATTCAGCCAAGACACATACCGGCGAGCATCACGGAGCAGAGGGGGCTTTGATAAACAACAAAGCTAGCTAAGCTTACGTTATGTTGCAATATAAAGTTTCATAAAAAGGGCAGGGGGCTGCTTTTAAATCACAATGTTACAAAGGTAGAGGGCTCAGTGGTTGATGACTGTCAGCCATCGGTGATGGACAATGGCATCGTCCACTGGCTCAACCCTACAGCACACACTCACTTTGCTAGTCAAAAGTAACGTCCATTAAAATGAAATAAAACTATGCAGGCCTGCGTTTGTGGCTTGGGAGCGTTGTGGCCTAAAACAAATGACATGGGGCACGTTCAGCCCTGACAAAATGTAGCAAAACGTATATTTAAACGGAAACGGTGGTGCATTGAACACCCTGTTGCACTGCAACTATGGCTGCCAAAGAGTTTAGAAGCAGCTGAGAAGGCCATTCTTTGCGTCGCTGCTGACTGGGTAACACCTCCGACACACCCACCAAACGAGAGAAAACGTACCTGAAAGCCCGTTGTACACCATTTCACACCGTTTTGAGGAAACATGTCGCTCAACCCGGAAACCGTAGCAAAATGGTGCACGACGGTTTCAGATTGAACGTGCCCCTGTTTGCTTGCTAGTGGAAGTCCAAAATAAAACGCAGGTGCAATATTGGCTGGTGCTCACAAATCCATGGAAGATCACCTGCAGGATGGGCATGGGAAAGGTGGTGTATGGGCGAGGAATGGCGGGGAAAAGGCATTGGGTGGATTTCCATCTGGCGGCTGCAACAGTCCAAAACGGTGCTCAGACTGGCGGCAGCAGTTCAGAAGGAAGCTGTAGCAGGCAGGAGACATCTACTCCTCACAGGGTCCAGGGAGAGTTTCCTGGTCCTGTCTGTCTAATAAGTACAAATGTCCATCTCCCGTCACTTACATCACCAAAAACTCATGCGCTGCTATCTCATACTTTGTTAATGCTAGCTTTAGCTTAACTGACACTACTTACACACACTAACAATATACAGTAACACAGACTGCTACCACACTGAGAGCTATGCTAATGTCGCTAGCATGCTAAAGCGCTAATCGCGATTAGCATCAATTTTTACAAACCGCATTGAATTTATACAATGTCAATAATACACACAAATGTATTTATCTTCTGTAGATTGCATTAAGTCCTCAACCAGATGCCATTACTCTCTGTCAATCGAAGTTAGGGACATGTTTACTCTCTGCTAACTCCTGCTGCATTCACATTGCTGCATCTGCATTGCTGCATCTGCATTGCGTCTAACCAACATGTGGCGTCACCTCTGCAGTACAACCCGCCCCCCTACCTGTACAATGACAGGTGATTGGGCTGAAAGCTTACTGCGTGACAACCAATGCAATTAAAGAAATGTCAAGGTAGGCAACAGACTATTTGAATTTGAATTAACTTTATTAAAACAACAATAAACATTTATCTTGCTGCTTAGGGTTTCAGCAGTTTCTTGTTTCAAATTCAAAGTGAGCCACTAAAATTACTAAAAATGAACTGGTTTGAATATAATATTTTTTTCACAAGATTATCCATATATATATATATATATATACATATATATATATATATATATATATATATATATANGGTTCAAACAAAAAGTGCTATCTTCTAAGTTGTGTATCAGATCCAGATGTAAATACCTGGAAATAAAAGCTGAAATGTTGATCTCTTGTCTCATATTCATCTTTTGATGTCAAACCCAAATGTTTTCAGTCTACAGCAAAAATACAGGAATTGGCCTCACTGTTCCAATACTTTTGGAGGGGAGTGTATAGATATATATATATATATATATTATGCATCCGTATTTATGTCTACAAGTGAAATTTTAGACTGGGCCAGATTTGGACCAAATAAGTAGCTACACAAGTCAAAACAACCACCAAGGAAATTGATTTCTTTGCACAAATTAATTTTAATTTTAGACTTTTATACTTTCTAACTATGGGAAAATAATTACTACTACTACAACTAGTTAATGACATATAGGCCTACATACAGTATTGGTTACTTACCCAGTGCTGTGATGCAGGCAATTCATCTGATTAGTTTCCTCTTTGCAAAGGATCTTTGCTGGCCATGCTAATAAATTCCAATTATAGGATCTGTGTGGAAAAGTTTATCCTGCTTTAAGGAGAGAAAAATAAATTCCCAGAAATGATCTAAATGATTACACAGCTCAGAAGCTGACCTGTTGTCTGAAGGGTGAAATCCAAGGATGCTCTAAGAGAAAGGCCACAAACAATGTGACCCTTTTCTACACATACACACTTAACAGGATGTCAACTGTGATGTCAAAATAAAAAAAAATTATTTCCATTGACATATGTTAGGACCTGGAATATGTACATATAAAGCTGCATTAAAGATCAGTCTCATTAAGAACCTTTCCAGTGAATTGCGCTGTACCTGTGGAAATGACACCAGACTACTGATACCTCCCAGTGACAAGCCCAAGGGACAGTGAGCCAATCAACTTAGGAAGCAAACGATTCATGTAGGAGGTAAAAGGCCAAACCCAGAACCCTGTAAATGACAAATATCAATGTAGGGAAAATGAATGCACAAGGAAACACTAAGTTATTGTACCGTGAAGTCCATAAATCTATCAGAAAGGTCAGAGGGGCTTTTAGCTGGCATTAATCACACTGAGAGGCAGATAAAAATACAAGGAACAGGATGACAGTGAAAAAAGCTTTCTCTTCTCCCTCTGTCTGTGTCTTCTGATGGAGTCTCTGAAATTGCACACATCTGTCCCTGTTACTCCCAGAAATACTTTCACAGGGGTGTAGTTCTTGCTCACACGGTAAATCAAAGTGGTATTTTTCTATTTTCTGTGTGGGAGCTTTGATTACTTTTTCCCAGTGGCTGTGCCATTGTGTGTGTGTGTGTGTGTGTGTGTGGCCAATGTTTTGTTGTTTGCTTCCATGACATGTAGCCCATTACAGTGAAATTTAACTTGGTTTTGTTTGTCCCCCCCTTATACAAACTTATCATTTAATCTGGTTCCTCAAATGATTCTTTTTCGTACAGGGTTTTGCTTGTTGGGTGTAAAGATTGTGAAAATATTCTTGACACTGTTATTAGCTATTTTTGTTTTATTATTATTATTTTTTTTATTAAAAAGTAGGTGTCCCCCATCTCCCCAAATTGTAAACACATACAGACTCAAGGTAATATTGTACCAAATGCCTCGGTGTGTGTTTGCTTACTTACCACTTATGTCAACAAAGTTCCTGCTAAAGCACCATTCTTCACATCATGACCGACCCTTTTAATGGCATATGATTCATAACTCTGTTCAAACAGAAGCCATTCATAACCCCCTTTTCCCATATTCTAACTATTATTATTATACCTATACTTACATGTTTTTTCAAAAGCTCTCATACAAGCTTGGTGGAGGACTGAGTTTGTGCATTTATCTTTGGTGAAGCCTTGTGCGTGGCCACCAGTGCTGCCTGCTCAGATTGGCTCTTAAGGAGGTGTAAAAACCGAGCCAATTACAGCAGCACAAGTGTTGCGAGATGAGAATGGAGGTGGAGACCAGTAGTAGCCAAGTTTGAACTGAGAATTGGGAGGGACAAAAATGTTAAACGCAAAACAAAATTGAAAATTTGGCCTGCACTCAAACAAGACAGACACTGAATTATAAAAATAAGCAGAGCTGGACTGCTCATTACTGCATGCTTAAAGCACATTGGTGCTGTACACAGCAAGGTCCCAAAATAAATTGTTTTTAGTTGCCTTCTTCAAACCTTGGACCCCCCACAGTTGGCCCTCTTATCATTATTTATTAGTATTGTGGTTATGCTGGAGGAGGAATATGGCAGTATAAGGGCATAGGGGGCGTCACGCTCAGGTAAAGGCCACGGTTTCCTATCAGAAATGCTATCCATAATTTATCAACTAAACAAATGATGCACCTTGGCTCTCCCATTGTTCTTGTGCCCTTATCTTTTCCTGAAAGCGGGTGGAACGAGAGAGCTTGAACACAAAGCCAGCAGAGACAGAGGCCCATGCAGACCAGATGATAATGATCCAGCCAATCTATAGAATTGTTGGTTTCTGCATACCCAGCCACATACCTCTCTCCTAATTACTCACGATTAGTTTATCCATCACGGGGGGGTAGTTCTAAAAGGCATTCTAAAACTTATTCACAACATAATCAGAAGATTTCAAATATTTTACTGAAGCCGCAAAAGGTTGATTAATAAGTATCAAGATGTGATGAATGCATATTGCGTGTAAAATTGCAACTGCAAGCTGTAGCTACAGGGCTCTGCCATGTGATGCACCTATAATGCTTTCTCGTGGTTTTGACATGGAAAATGTATTCATCAAAAGGCCATGATCCATCTTGTGTTCCATTTAGCTTAGAGCAAATCTATATCCAGCATGCATCGTCTATAATGGGGCAGTATTCATCCTTTCTTGCAACAAAGACTGGCTTGTCTCATTTGTGAATATAAAGCCCATGTGACGTATGTGCTCTTTCTTCCTGCTTTTTAATATTCTAACCAAGTTGCTGATGTGAATAGAACACCTGTTTTGCTGTCACATCTCCTTAGGTTTTTTTAATACATGAATGCATTTCTGAATTATTTGATTAAAAAAAAGAGCAGGTTTCCAAAACATGACAGCTAAATTACAGTTAGCGCCGTGTTTATGGACATTCACAGAGCCACTACAATGCAAACCAAACCAAATCGGATATATACAGATGTGACCTTTAAAAAACGTTTTCTATGTATCTTTATTATTCATGCGCCTCCCTCACAATCCAGTACAGCAGAATAGTGGACAGGATAGACTATAACTAGAATCCTACTACTCTTTGTCTAACAGTTATTTGCAATACCATAGCTAAATAAGATAAATAATTTAGCATCCTTGTGTTAGGCAGTGTAATAAAGCTGATGTCTTTATACAGCGGGGATCTGGCTAGCTGTGCAGTTTCTAAGTGAGATGGATGAGGCAAAGCCTAAACTGCTGAGGGGTGAAGTGAATTAGGCTCACATTAGGGCTTACATTTTACCATTACAATCAAAATGGAAGAGAGTCGGTAAACCTTATCCCTCTGCTGAAAGAGCCCACACCATATAGCACAGACTCAGCTTTATGAACAGGATAAAAACTTTGAAACTCAAAGCAATTAAAATTTTAGATAAGAATGTCAAGGGTTATCTGAAATATACTATGTTACCTGCAGCATATGTGTGTGCGTTTGTATGCATGTGTCTTAGATTGTGTACACTATGAGCGTGTAATCTAGTATGAAATATAGAAATGACTAATTATGATACGTAATGTGCTTACTGCACATATTTGACAATGCTGTTATCAAACTTAAAGTAAATTAAACATCCTGTGAACATGGGAATTAATTTTCTAGCTTGCTGAAATGATATTGTCTCTCAAAGTCTGTACAATTATCTCTGAAATAGAGCACAGCAAATTAGGTCCATATCTATTAAATCTGTCACCAATTAGGCTATGGAAATTAAAAAAATAAATTCAGAGTGTCATAATATAAACAGAACCTGAATCAACATTAAAACTCCCTTCTTTCTTCTTTTTCTTGTCTGTGTATTCTAGTCATCACATATAGTTCTCACATTAGAATATCACAAAATGCACACAGTTCACTTGCAAATTCATTGTGAATGATCAAATGCCAAGGATTACACTATAAGAGAGAAAGGACGGAGAGTCTTCTGACAGGCTTTCACCTTGGTTATAAAATGTCAGAATGTCAAGGCTTTCTACTTGGCACTACTTGCGGAAGCCTCATTTGATACCCAATAAATGTATGACAACATTTCAGTGGAGCAGTCAGGCAAAGGCCTGGGTCGCATTTTAAAAACATCTCCTGACCTTTCCACAGTGGCGGTAATTGCTAATGCCAGACAAGGAGAGAATGTAAGTCTCTTATGAGCCAGAGCATTAAGAATGGACCTGGTGACATCGATGATGGGAGAGAGCTTAGGAAGGAAACAGACGGGTCACAATTTCAAGGAAAAATATACCAGACTTCACCAGGTACAACCTGATCACCCCCACACTGCACAGATACCTCAGCTGATAATGAAAATAAACTCTGCATCATATCTTTTTGAAAAGGCACACTACTTTAGGTCTCAGAGGGATCCGGGTTTCATTTTCTTTACCTTAGTCCCAGTGTCAAGGAGCTAAAAGTTGATGGCGGTGTGACAACAAATCCATTCCTCCTATTTCATTCCTCCATTGCTTCTGCCCAATGTGGTGATGCTGTGGCAGAGACAGATCAGAGATAAAATTAGAGAGACATAAAGATGACTCGAGGAGTCGGAGAAAATCCACTTGAACAGAAGAAACGGCTTCACTCCGGAGCACAGTCAGGAAACTTCTTCTGCCAGCGAGCGTGTCAAGAGGAATTCATCACTGGGAATAAAAATAAAGCCCCTTTCATATCGAGTTATTAAGCCTCAGTCTTCGTGCAGCAGTTATTCTTGCTGATAAAATACAGTATCTAGTTCATATTATATCTAAATAAGTAAAAGTCTAGAACTCCTTCTAAAATAAATCTGTTTTTGATGTGATGGATTAGGTTACACGTAGAGTCTTCATAAGTAGTACATTAAAGATTTGTAACAAAGAATGATGGCTTGGTTGTCGAACATATCATGAAACACTATAAATTTCACCAGCTGTGGTCAGTGGGAGCTAAATCAGAGATAAATAGTGACAGGTGTACATTTAACAAGCGGCACCATGTGCTTGCAAAAGTATAACGGCATTTCCCATTGTCCTGTATGATCCCACCCATGGCTGCCACCAGTTGTAGGCTCTAAACTGCCCCTATGGCCAACAAAGCATGGGCATTAATCTCATCACCTGGGTCCATTGTTGATCACACTAATCACTATCGGAGGAGACATTGGATTGATGGAAATGTATGTGTTTATGTGGCCTGGAACTGGACTTAGGCAGGTGTTTGGTTTCTGTGCCATTGCCGGAGCCAGTGCTCGCTCACTGCCCATTTGTATTATAGCCTTCAGCCAAAGAGACAGCTTGCGAGGCGCTGGCCCCTGATCCCAGCACATTAGTTTAATGCCTAGATCTGTGGAACTGTTCCTGACTCCCTCTCCAGCCTGGCACAGCAGCCTGCCAGACAGACAGACAGACATGTACACACACATGCAAACCCACACACACACACACACACACACACACACATAGCCTGGCCTCATCATACTGCAGCTCAAAAATGCAAAGTAGCATCTTTTGAAAGCTACTTGCTTCTACTTTCTGTAGCTTCTAACTGGCATCAACTATGAACAGCTGTGTCATGTGGCAAAGACGTAAGCATTCCAGCGTGTTGCAAAAATACAGCGCTAGAATGTCATTACGTGTTTGCAAAGCCATCTCTCCCCCCCTCCCGATACGTGCGTAGATATGCACCAGCAGGATTTATTTATTTGGCTCTTGCCATGAGCGCAGCATGTGCTCATGATTAGAAGTTATTTACCAAGAGTAAACAAGATCTATGCAAGTAGATCACTGAGTAAATACACAGCAGGTTGTGAGATGACCAATTGTACCTTAAAAATAAGCCCATCCATCCTCGTAGACGCCATAAGAAGGAGACCAAGGGGGCGCCTAGCAACCCATCTGTCTATGTGTCAGCACCTATGTGTCAGTGCTAAGGAGACACAATCTGTTCAAGATAACCTGCCAGAGGAAGAGAGCAAATAAACATCTGCATGTATATTTATACAGTACATCCAAGCCTCCACCCTAATGAGTGTTAGGCGCACTGGTTGAGGATCTGGATTTGATTCTGAGCCAGCATTAAAGCACGTCATCTGCTGAGATATCCTCGTCTGTCTTTTTCTCGGTTTCACCTGGACTCCAAGATGTGCTGACAGCTTCAGAAGCCCCTGGGGTGGAGATCTAGGAGCAAACATATGGGCTGTCAGTAGAATGGGAGAGACAAACTCTTGTCAGAGATTTTTCATTTTGCCCGACGTTTGGTGAGGATGGATATTTTTTTCAGAAGGTTAGCTGAAGGGGTTGTCTTTGACAAAAGCACGTGGTGAAAAAAGCTAAATCATCATGGTGTAAGTGGGATACAAAGAAAGGTAAATCTCTGCAAAGTCACAAAGTCACTTGTGAGTGCACTTTCAATATAAGTGAACAATGCACATTTCATAACATATTTGATGGACTGTACGATGGCTTTTGACAAAGAATTATTTGTGTAAGGAAAATGAAAATTTGTGTTTTTTTTCCTGGCAGGAAAATATCCCTCCACTTTAGGAATAAATACATTTAGCATGCTTGCATGTATGATTATTAATCAAACACAGCAAACTGAAAAGACATAATCAGAGTCAGTAATCATCTCCTACCAAACTCACACCCACACAACAGAGATGTGAATATACAAATATATACAAAACTATCCGTATTAAGTAGTCTTCCAAAGTAGGGCTGTACGATATACAAAAAAAAATCATATTGCGATTATTTTGACAGATATTGCGATTACGATTTTAGTGGGAATTTTTGAATTTCATTTTCACTGAAAAAAACATAAAAATGATGATGATGTGATTTTCGCTGGGGGTCTGTATCAAGCAAGCATGTTCCCTTACAGTACATCTAAAGAATATGATTTGTTGGCTGGGGAACCTCTTTAACACCACAATGCTTCATTTATAATGGTATGTTGTGACACATTTTACCTTTATCAAAAAATTGCAGCTCCTGCCATTTGGATGCTGCAGTTAGCCGTATTGCAATTTCGATAATATTTCGATTAATTGTTCAGCCCTAATCCAATACTTTTTTTTAATTGTTTTTTGTTATCCCTGCCCTGATGAAGATCCTGTGTGACCAAAACTTGTGGGAATTTGAAACCATCATTATGATATATGATGATTAACAAGGACTTTTAATATAACTTTTCTCTTTGCTCTGCCTGAGATTGCCTGAATAACGTGTCTTTTCTGTAACTATCCATGTTCATCTAGTTATACAATTTTCTAACACAAATTGTTTGGGAAAAAACGTTGAAAAAATGAATGATTACACTTCTTTCCAGTACTTTTTCACAGGTTTCCCTACCTTGAAACAAAGAATTGTTTTCTCTTTCAATTATATGAAAAAATAAGCACTAAAGACTCTCGGTCGATTGAGATGGATTTTTGCACTACATGCACACACACACACACACACACACACCTGTCACCAAAGTCTTGTCAACACTGGCCTCCACAACAGCCCCTCCCTGTGATGTCTGATGTGGCAAGAACATCAGCACATGTTTGAATGGCCCATAAATTAGAAGCTGCAAATGTTTGCACAGTTTAACCTTGTGTAGGTGAGGGCTGATCGACGAATACAGACACAGAGCCTTGTGTGTGTGAGTGTGTGTGCAAGAGTGAGAAATGGACGGACAGACCAATATGCCCTTTTAGCCCTACAACAGGCTCCAGTTTTCTTCAACAATATTTTCTTCAGTAGTTTCAGCTCCTATGTTCCCTTAAGGCAATTCAGTCCTTGTGATCCCTCACCGTTAGATTCCCTTCATCCCTCTGTCATATGTTTCTTCCAAACTACACAATTTTTAAATGAGAGTGAGCAGTTCTTACTCAAAATATTTTAACAAAGAGAGGACACTGAAGAGAATAAAAAGAGTAGGAGCTCAACATGCACTAAATGATTTCATTTATAACCCTGTTGGTATAAATGGCTGTCTGTGATTTCGTAGAAGCAGCTACTAACTGAACACAGCCTTCTTACCACAAAACCTTAATTTGTGCATTTTTGTTGCTGTAATATCTTTTGTTGTATCTTATTTTATGTTTGTAGTGTGTAGTGTTACGACAGTAGCAGAAACGGGAAAAAAAACAAAAACACACAATGCACCATCTGTTGTTGTTTCCATTGAATGATGTTAATACACTTCACATATGGAAACTGTCCAATTTCATATGTGAAATGTGTTCAAATCTGTTCCATAGAAAGTTTTTTATATCACCTGCTCGTGTTACAGCTTTGGGTAGCCATCCACAGATTACTAAAGTTGTCACTGTACTTTCTGAAGAGACAGAACGCCAGAAACTGCACACATTTATACACATTTCAAAACCATCTCAATTTGTATAGATCAGAGTTTTGACATGCTTCAGAGCATTTAGCTTCTTCTAAATAGATAGTATCTTATATTTTTTATGTTCTTTTTATCAGCTGAGCTAGAAATATCTCCTCCCCTGATCCATTATGGCACTCCTGCTCATGGTTGAAAAGAAGTTGACAGGGTCTCTAGGCTTTCAGTTTAGTTTGAGAAGTTGGCTTTAGGGTTCTGACAAGGACAGCCGGCTTCACGCACCACCTGCCAATAATGTTAACAAGGACCCACAGCCCCACGCTGATGTGGCCTGTTCCAGCACTGGAGGGATTGCTGGCAGTAATGGCCATATCTTTCCCACATGGTGTCCAGCTCTCAGGAATCCTCCCTGCAGCTTGCAGTGCAGCACGGTCTCCATACAGCCGCAGGAAACAACACACATGTCGTGCATGGCACAGCAGCTCACCAGGATTACCAAAGCACCTGCACATACTCGATAGATCGCATCTCTTATATTAACTGATGCTACATTATGTTTTTATTGTTATATTACATTTATATCTTTGAAATTATCTCTTGAGCTAATTGTGTCCAGCACTACCTTTTTTTTTCAACAAATCTGAATCTTTGTAACCACTGTTTTACTCAGAATTGCCTTTACATTTACAGACAAAACACATGATGAATAATATGAATACTATTAATACTAGTGTAGCAAATATAATCAATATAAAAAATATGAGCCATCAGTATTGTGGCTCCACATTTCTGCCTGATTATACACATTTAGAAATGCATGAGAGGGAGAAACAAACCAACATGCTTGAACAGAACATTTCTGAACCAGAACAACTGGCTTGTCGTGTATCAGTAGTATCATTTCACGGTGCTCAGGCGATTTAAACACAGTCACTTCTCTTCCCCAACTGTTATGGCATGCATAATAAAGAGGTGGTGAAATCATTTCTCAGGCTTTGATGGAAGTTGTTTAGTACCCGGGGGATGGGTTTTTCACTTTCACACACTATGATGAGGTAAAGGCTGTGTTTGTTCACTTAACTCAAAAGGCCTCAATATTTAATACTCAGAACAAAATTATTATCAAAGCATTTTGTGGACACGGCTTCCCCTCACATGAGAGCTAATCAGTTTTAATGGGTATGTGTGCTGTAATCATGGTGCCAACACAGTCCCAAGGCTCGGGGCCTATTACACTCTGTAAAATATTAATGACTCTCCAGTAAAAAACATTTAAAGCAACTCCCAGAAGATATGGGAGCCCAAACATCTTCCCCCCTGCTGAGCACACTTAGACAGCTCAGCTGTCTAAATGTGCCTCTTTTTCTTAAGCTGATGAACACTGACCTTGGTAAGAGTGTGTCACTGCTGTTCTTAAAAATGCAGGTATTGACAAAATAGAAGTAAAGCCACTGTGAACAGACTTTTAAGGAGATGAAGCCTAAAGAAGTTTTGGAAATGTCATTTTATGAGGTATCTTAATGCCAAACTGCTGAATGGACGTGTGCTTTCAATTGTGACAAGATGAAGTACTAAATTGCATCATTTGGGGATGAATGAGCTTCCACATTGTCTTTGCTGGTCTATTCAGTTTGCCTATGCTCCAGCCAGCTGTGACGGGCCCTCAGCGTGGGCAGCTGAAAGAATCTGGACAGCTATTCTGGGGCTTGTGCTGGACGGTTAGCTTGGGCTACAGCCCAGACATCGTGTTAAGGTCCTCGTTGCCCTTAAACACACAAAAGGAAATGAGTGAGATATCTCTCCACTGGTGCTCATTATACATCATGGTGGCACAGCGGCCAGTCCATTAGCACATTCACTGGCTTCGTGGAACTCCTCCATCTTATAAAAAACAGCCAGACAACCGAACAAATAGTAGACATGAGGATGATAATAACTCAAAGGCTGAAGGAGAGAATGACTGAGTCTGAGGGAGATGAGCTGTGGAAAGCTCACTCATGGTGAAAAGAAACATCAGGAATAATCAGGCAACATCTTGTCTTGATAATCTAAAGTATTAATTCTTTTTTTTTTTACATTTGTTTAAAATTTGTTTAAAATGTAAATTCTCAGCATCAGCATTAATTGAACTGAACACAAGATACAAACAAGCAGATGATGCTAGTGAAAGCAGATGGTAAGTGACGCCTCAGATACAGCACCTGGACTCCACTTGGATCATAAAACTGTTTCGATCTCCTTTTATCATTTAGAACACTAGAGGGTAGACAGTTATTGTTCAGACAAGTGTATCTGCCCTGTAATGTGCCATAAACATATCATAGGGGCACAATCTTCAATATGGCAGTGGTAATAGCCCATAACATATAGGTAGAAGTAAAGGAAGAACTGGTAATGGGACTATTATCTAAGAGCACTCGTAACTTGCTCTTGCAGTGTCCTGCGTGGTGCCAGGATAGTCTGAGGAATATCTTCACGCACAGTATTCACGCATGGATGACTGCAGAGAATTAGGCCAAATTCTCTGTACCATCATTCAAGTTGGGACCTGTGAGGGCCTTTAAACCATGATGTAATTACAAATTATTTTTTCTAATTAATTTTGGGCTTCGTGTTCCATTAGCTCGCGGTTATGCGAGTTACAGCTAATTGAAAATGTTATTAAGCTAATAATGTTTACTTTGTCTTGTGTGGTTTGAACCCGGTGCTGCTAAAGTGCATCTCCTCCCTCTCTCCCTTTCATTCTCAGGAGCTGTTTGCTTATTGTAATTGAAGATGGGAGAGGTTTTTTCCCTCCAGGGCTACTTCAGTCCCTTAATCTATATTGACATGGTGTCTCCAGGAGATGGGCAGAATGCTAACCTGCAGTGCTGCTGTGTTCCCTCATTATAGAGTGGCAGGGACCGATGGACACAGGCTGGCCCAGTAACTGCCTCCTCCCGCCTAAAACAATCATGTGACTGCTCTTCTTTACTTTATATCACTGTCTAAGCACTGCAGACTAGTTTATCCATGTGTTAAAAACACAATGTGTGCATACATGCATGCAGTGCCTGAAGTTACATTATGACACATTTATAGGTGATTAGTGGTTTCTATTGGGCTTTACTTGCTTGGACATAATGCTATTGTTTGTTTGGTCCAATGTTATTATATTAGGTGACAAACAAAACACTTTTTCTGTAATATTCAGTTTATATAATATATAGTCTTTATCTAATATAGTGCATTGAAAGTGTAAGCTTATAACATTAAGCGTGAGGTAAATCTGAGCTAATCTTTGTTATCCAGTGTAATATTGGCTCGTAACCGTGAACAACATGTCCTCAATCTAATTTTCTGCCAATATTACTCTGTCTAACTTCATCAGGTTTCAGCCTATCACAATGCAACAATTGCTGAAGGTGGGCATAACCGTTAAAACCAACTATTAACGCAGTCAGACATTTTTAAATGGCTCGCAAATGAGATGTTGCACGGTGCATTATCTTAGTTGTTGTTTAGAATCAGATAAAACCTCATGCAATGAAACCTTTGAAAGAGTGAGTTATAGAAACAAAATAATTATCTTACCCTGTCCTTTGCTTAGAAAAATATAACTTTTGATATACGTGTGTCTGTATTCATAAAACATGTTATCACTCATAATGTTAGTTTACTATTTTCCCAATGTTTTTGTGAATAGCCAAAAAA
>NTHP01000022.1:231318-250625 GCA_003416845.1 Oplegnathus fasciatus
AAAAAAAACAGGCAGCACATGCATGTTTGAGTGTACCAAATTCTCCTCATTATAAAATACTCAAACTGATGGCGAAACTCTTGGGCCATGTCAATTTAATTGGTAAGTCTGAACTTCATCTGAATAGCATGACAGGACAACATCCAAGAACCTTGAAGTGACAAGACCGAAGAAAAACAACAACCATAGTGACTAACATTTGCTAATTTTAGTAACATAGAAACATTGTACACCCTTGCCTTTGTTAAAACGATTACGCTCTCCATTCTTCTTCCACCCATGACAACGGCACAGGCATCTTGTGAGCAGTGACACGTTAATTGTTTTGTTCACTCTGCTTCAAATACTGGGGTAATGATTTAGTATCCAACTTTTGCATACAATAAAAGTAACTGCATGAAAATGGACTCTTAACAAAGCATTGCCATATTTCTCATTTCAGGCTTTCACAGGTTTTGGTTTGCACACCAGTTGATTGATACAAACCTTTGCTTTAAAATCCCGTGCCCAAGCTACTTAACCTCTCGGTGTTCTCACCTTGTTCCTGCCTTTCCAACAGCCTCGCTATGGAGTGGAGGAAGCCAATTTCCCATCAGTCTGTTAAAGCTAGATTTGCATTAATGAGGCCTGCAGTGTTAAGCCTGAGGGGTGGCTTTTGGTCGAATCACCAGCTGCTGCAAAAATAAGCCACAAACTTTTACTGACACAAGCATTCAGCTAGACTGAGCACAGGAGGATCTGAGGTAGAGGGCGTTTGAAGGAGAGAGCGTCTTGATGACAGTACTTGTATTATTTGAAATTTCCTACATTTGGTATGAGGGAAAAAGTCTTAAGTGATTTTCGTTGTGTTTAGGAGCAGACAGAAATCATGTGATATTCTTTCTTTTTTTGATTCAGCAAAACAATCTTTATATTTTAAGTTATATATAAGTTCCTATTATACCTAATTGGTCCATAAGATTTTATACTGCTTAAGCAGCTGGATAGCAATAACAATAAGATCAAATGCAATGCTTTATGCTCTTCCATGTGAGCTGTCGAAGATATGGAAAGATTTACATTTTTGGGCATGCTAGCGGCATAGATGGTAATGGTCAATCCATCACTTTGGTCCAGTCTGAAATATCTGGACAACTACTGGATGGATTGCAATGAAATTTGATACAGATATTCATGTTCTCCTCAGGATGGATTGTAATAACTTTGGCTGAAGAAATGTTAGCGCGCTAACACGCTAAGAGCAGAGTTCTGCAGACTTTGTTGACCCCTCTCAAGTTGTATCTCCGAAATTTTGATGGTAATTCCTGATCTGCATAGCTTTTAGATTCTTACATAAATCATTGACCAATAATCCAAATTTTTTTAATCAATTTTAGCATGTGTAAGGTTTCAGTGGTCTCGTCAAATAATATTTGATCATCCAAATTGTGTGTGTGTGATTTCTGTTACCAGTAACACTTTTGTATAATCCATCTGCCAAACAGATAGTGTTGTGCATTATTTTAGGGTTAACCAATTTCTTATTCTTGGTTCATTTTTGAAAAATATCTGTTGTAGGAGAAGGAATAAGCCATCATTTAAAGAAATCTACATTCCCACATATTTACCCCCCCTGAAACCAGGTCTTTGGCCCCATACCCAGACACCATGGCGAGACCTTGCAGGGCAGAGGAAGTTAACAGACTGTATTACTCGTCTTTAATTTATAGCAGACTGTTCCCATTCTGAGTGTGCTATATTGGCCACAGGGAGCTTAGACTTTATGTTGAAGGCCCAGATAGCTCTCAGCAGTAGTTCTCACCTCAAACAAAAATTGATGCTCTCCCTGGTGCTTTATACGCACAGTGTGAGTAAGCCTTGTGAAAATGCTTTATGGCTGCTGTCAAGCTGTTTCACATTGATGGAAAAACATAATTGATTTGGAACAATTTCGAAATGGTTATGAATCCTGAATTTGTATAAAATCCTTTTGTTGAGGGCTATCTACACAGATATATGCAGGGCATCATTATTCCTCACCACATGCATTTCCCTACAGAGCTTCCCAGTGATCAATCTGCAATCATGTTATTATTATGGAGCGATTTCCAACAATGAAAGTGAGATTGAAGCTCCAGTGACTTGTTGAATGAAACCCTAATGGATAGCTGTGGGAAACTGCCACAGAGACTGATTAATTAGACCTTCACCATGAGCTCTAAAGCCTCTCCTTTCCATCTTATTAGAACAAAAGCCCCCACATCTTGGCTAAAATACTTATTATCATTTCCGAGTAGTGAAAACTGATATTCTCCGCATGCACAGTTGCCTGATGATAAGATTTAGGTGTACTGTGTTGCTGCCATAGAGATAGAGATGACATTTTGTTTTACTTCACACATCCCGCAACTGTGTTTTCTCTCAACCTCAGTCCCCTCTGATTAATGGTGATCTGATATTCTACCAGGGAGAGCAGGACTGGAGCCTGACCAGGTGTGACAGGCCTGTGGGTCTCAACAGCAGGAGGTGATAATGATGATGGTCACTCCACACAAATGGAAATGTCCACACAAAAACAAATCCACACACATACATTGATATCACAGAATAACTCTACTGTGCAATATCTAACATGATGAAAATAATGATTGGGGCCTATTATTGTTACCGTGTAACTACTCAAGGTTGTGCAGTTGTGGTTTAGTATAAATGGCTCTTATATGAAATGGGTGAGACACCACACCTGAGATTGTTGTCAATACAAATGTGAGTGCGCATCATTAGAGCTTGTGCATCACATAAAGAAATATCCACTTTGTCAGTAATTTGGTATTGAATCCCAGAACAGAGAGACTGACCAGGGTTAGAACCATGTCTTGCTATGCTCACACATTCATAGTGAAATTGACAATTACCACAAGTGCCAAAACAAAATGTTATTTTGTCACACAACTCCCTGACATGCTCATGCATAAATTGTACAATAAATCCAACCTATGTAATCACTTCTCTCCCTCCATTCTCTTAAGGATCAAAAATACGTCCTTCTTCCATTCTGTGTCAATGCGCATTTAATGGGATGCAGTCAGGCAGTCTGTGGCAGTAAAATAGTATGCTGGCGAGCTGGCATGATGCCAGACTGGACCAGAAACATCTGTTCACATTATTAATGAATCAATTATATGTCACACATGTGCCAGGCCTGCAGGGGCGGAAGGGGAGATGTGGTGAGGGGAGGAGAGAGAAACGCAGAGTCTGAATATGCTGACGGTTTGGGCTTCCCACAGGGGCACGGCCTTCAGCTACTGCCATTGCTCCTGTTTCACTCACAGATGACTCGTATACAACTCGTCAGGACCGCATGTCAGTCAGTATACAGATAAAACAAAAGAAACCTTAGAAATAATGTGGAAGCTGTGTGGAAAATAATGGAGGGTGGAGTAGGCTGGGAAAATAGAAAATGGTGACATTAACATTATAACAGCTTGCACTAAACCTCATTTTCATAGTTGCACTGTCAGTCAGTTTGCTGTTAAGTGAAGGAAGAGTAAAAAAGTCACTGAGTCTGCTCCAACAGTTGCCACAAAAATGCCTCAAACAACATTATTGTATTACTTTCTGCTAGCTGCAGTATGAAAAAGGGCTGTTACCACATTAGCCTGTACATGTCCGCAGGCGTTCACATACATGTAATTGTATGTCAACAGTGAGGCAGGTAATACTTACTGTTTATCCGGTCTATGTGATTCATCATGCAAGCTGTGTGCGGGGATGCTGTCAGCAAGCATTTACATCATTAGAGACGAGGTGAGGCCACAGTCTCCGTGCTTAACATGGTGGCCATTGACTCTTAATGGGCTCCAGCATGTTTCATACCCCCCTAGAGAAAGCTGCTTGCCAGGGCAGACAAACTGTGCATCCCTGTGCTCTCCAGGGCAGTGGCTGGGGAGGTTGAAAAATGTGAGCCAGGAACATGTGTCCCCACAAAAAATTGTCATAATAATAATAATTTTCATGAAGGGCCTTTTTAATATTATGTCGGATGGGTCAAATTCCTGATACAAATATATAAAATTTCACTTTTTACTGTTTATTTTGAGTTGGGATGAGAGTCATTTTTCAGTTATTACATGTTTTGAGTTGACTGGGGAGTTGTTTGTCCGCTCAGAGCAGATGTGGTTCTGAGGCAGCTGTTCAAAACTGTCAGAAGTGTTAAATAAACTCTGGTGGGAATAAGCTTACATAAACATTGGCAAGATGTTGATTTTCGCTCTCTAAGACATGTACATTAACACTGGCAGTATACGATGTGAATTCTGAAACAAAATACTAATTATGGTGAAAAGATTTCATGATGTGCACATTGAGAAGAGCAGGCAGAAGACTGCAATGTCATCAGTACGCTTAGAGACGACAGCTCTGTTTGGACAAGTCATTCCCTCAGTGGTTTCCCCGGATTCAATTTCTATGATTTAGTCCCATTTTAAAATGCTGCTGCTTCACAACTGTCAGAAGTAGTTATCTACAGCAGTGGACAGCTTATTTCTTTTGGTCCTCAAGTTTTAAACTATTAAAGTTATCTGTAAATAAAATTATAACATATTTTAATGCTATAGCTCATTTTGTTTCTTATCATTAGTATTAGTAGCGGTGGTAGTAAAAAATCATTACTAATATAAAAGGTTGCATTTAAATATTAATTTTTACATCAAGGCACCATTAAGCGCTGACATGTGGAACCAAGTTTATTGGCAAGATGTTCCTCTTCATTATTACACCATTCAGTTTAATGGAATTCTACCAGTGTAATCTCTAATAGAATAAACAGTGTATTAAAATTTAAATATGCCAACATTTTAGAAGATCAATTTGAGGAATACCTGCTTCCCTAACTTCTGAAATACCCCTGCCACTGCAGAACAGAAAAGAAATCAAATTGAATAAGATTCAGGTTATTCAAACCGCTTTTACCTCTCCTGGGTTTTGGATCGCTCAGCGCTTTTTCACAAAAGAACTGTCCTTTTACATTAAAATGAGTGACCCTCCTCTGTCATATAAAGTTCTACACAGACCTATATTTTTGTTGATGCGGTTAGCGGTGCTTTAGGCAAAATGACAACTTGCTTTTTGACCAGAGCTGATGGCTTTTTTTCCCGTTTTTGTTGAGACACAAGGGGAAAAAAATTACTTCCATTTCAGTGCCCATTTGTTGCCCTTCCAGTGATGTGTGACCCTGTTTTATTTGATTTCATTTGTTCACTTTCATCACAGTTATTCATTTTGATTTACTGGAATGGCCATGTAGAGAAGTTAGACATGTATTTGAAATGGCACTGAGAAACCACTGTCATCATCTCTTAAAGTACTTACTTTTTTAAACTCACGGAAATAAAGATTCAGGGAGAATTTTCTGTTTAATGGAGACTAGCATATTATTGGATATATGCTGAATAACTGCTTTAAAGAGTCTGTGACCCTCATGATGCTTTTATGTCTTTGTAGAATTTATGTAGCATATTCATATACTGAAAATAAATTCTTCTTCTCCTATGATTGATAAATGTGTCATTAAATTGGACATTCTCCTGTAATTCCATTTCCCTTCAATATGAAAATTGGAAGTAGAGTGCTGCCAAGTAATCAGTCTCTGTGACATTGTGATTAACAGCTGAAGTAGTTGGGGGGCAGAGGGCAGGACAGCTGGCATGGTCCACTGACCCTCCAGCTAACAAGCACAGGGCATAATTAGTAATTTAAGTCACCTTATAGGTTCTGTCTGTGCCCTTCACACTAGGATCCCTCTGAAAACAAGGTGGAATTGTAGCTCATGTTCCCTGACTGCTCATCAAGCAATTACTGGCTGTCTCATCACCAAAGGAAAGGGGATTAGACATGCAGGTAAAGTGAACCAAGAGAGAAGGGCAAATAGGAACTGGGTCATATTAAAGAAAAAAAATAACTGAATATCAGTGTCCAATTTTTGCTTTTGAGACGATGTGTAGAACACACTGTAGTCTGACGTTTCATCACCCAAATTAATCCTCAGAGAGTTGTCATTTAATAATTACAAATCCCGGCGATAATTATGATAGCCACACTAATCCAGTTAGTTCGAAAACTGGATGGCTGCTGCTACAGTGTGGAAATGTTTCACACATCCTGGAGCTGGTAACAGGCACAAACTAGTCATCTTAAATATGCTTGGAAGAGAATGTCATTTCCAACTGGACAATGACCCTCAACATACATCAAAGCTATGCCAGGCCTGTTTGAAGTCCAAAGAAGAGCAAGGAGTGCTGACCTGAATGGCTTTACCTCCACAGTGATTAGGCCTCAAACCCACTGAATCACCGCGGAACCGCAGGGAGACATCACAAGACAGTCTCTGAGATGCACTAAGAGAGTGCTGGAATAATATAGTTTGCTCAAATCCTGCAAGAAGAATCATTGACAAAACAGTGAAAGCTGTGATTGCAAAAACAAACAGTGGTGAGACATTTTGACTTTCAGTAAATGGTAACTTTTTTGACTTGGAGTGTAAATAGTGATGAATGATGTAATCAAGTCTGAAATGTTATATTACTGAAAATGCATTTCTTTTGTTACTATATGAAAGAGAGGAGTTTGTGCCAGGGGACTCTATTATATACAGTATATCATAACTAACAAATACTGACGCTGCTCCATTAAGTTTTCCTCTCTGCTCTTCCAACGAAAGTGGTTTTAAAAGAGTTTTATTTATGGTTTGATTATTGTACTTTTACAGAAAACAAACACATCCCATCCATTATCTCCAAAAGTGGGCGTCAGAATTTTCCCGGCAGAATGCATCGCTTGCAGAATATTATTTCTGTGTGGGTGAAAAAGCTTGTAGGACCAAAGAGAAGCACATTCAGATGGATGAACAGTTGATGCAAAATGACCGCCACAATCACAGCTAGCAGTGGTTATCAGAAAAATTGGCTAGAAATGCCTGTCTATTTGTGACTGGTTTAACAATAAAACAGAGTCTGTAATTTACAAGTGTCTCCACAGGTCTCAAATGAGAGTAATCCATACGAATGCCTGCAAGGAATGTTGATATTTAGTACTTTAAAGAGCGTGAAATCTGGCCTACTTGGCACTTTAAAAAATGTGAAGTAGTTATGTTGGCTTAGAAAAACACATTGACACAGTGGATTTCAAGATCTAATAAAAAATTAATGCATATGTATCGACAAGGGTAAAAAGCAAAGACTGACAAGTAAACATCAGTCTTACCAGCTAACCTCTGGTACTCCGGTCTAGCTGGTAGGGCAATTATTATTGTTATCAAGGGTTCATCGCCCCATTGAACCAGCTGAGGAACTGCATTGTTATGTGAAAAATATAAATACCCAAAAAAAAGTAAAGCCTTCTTCCCATCTCTATCAAGCAAAGAAAACAGGCTATCCCCAGTGGATAGAGTGTCATCATTGGCAGAACAGTCTTGTCACTGATGCAGAGGGACACATGACCCCCCACGCCCCCATCTCAGACCAGGCTGATCCGACTGTACCAGATGGGAGTGACTTTTCCCCCACCCCTCACTCCAGGCCCTGTCACCGACAGCTGCAGGGACAAAGCAGCAGGGAGAGCGGGGGCAGGCTGGTCAACCCACAGGGTACAGAGATGCGGGGAGATGAGCCACCAGAGAGTGGAGTAAGACTGTGATCCCTGCTGTTTATCTCCGTAACCCGTCTCTTCCCTGTTCCTTGCTCCATGCTCCATATATGATTTGAATGTTTAGGTGCTGGAACTCTGCTTGGGGTGCCGGAGTGTCTGCCCCGCCTCAGGCTCTCCATAGGTCGCCTCTGTGGCCTTCTTGTGGAAGTCACGCTCACACCCTTGGAGACCTTCTCGTTCCATTTCACACTCTCTGTTTTGCTCTCATTTTCTCTCTAAGCCTCACGGTAGCACATGTACAGTACCAGGCAGCGGATAAGGTTGAACTCCTACTGGCACTCGAGCAGGGGAGTTCATTTGTGGACTTAGAGTTGCCTGTGCCCTGAAAAGGCAGCAGAAGTAATTTCAGCTCCAGGCTTAATAACATTTCGGCTCCACCAAGTCATTTTTCATACACTCCCCCGTTCTGATAAATATTAACAAATGAATCAGAGTTAATGCTTTAAATTAAGTGTCTGTGACCAGTCATCATTAATAAGTTCTATGGGGCTCCTCTCTTGCAAGCTCATTACAGTATTGTTCATAATTTATTACTGTTGACTCCCTAATGGCTTCTTAAAGGACTATTACAGAAAGCCCTTGCTATTTTGTTTCTCTGATAGCCACAAGTCAATCTACTTAAGAGGCTGGAGTGCCAAATGTGAAATATTCTTAGAAGTCCACTTCGGACTCAGTTCCTGTAAGGAGAAAGATAAAATACCAGTAAAATCACAATAGCTGGACACCAATATGCAGACTTCACAACCCAACACACACTCACATGCACGCAGAGCAAAGGGAAAGAGAGAGGGAAGAGAATACTGGCAGCATTGATATCTCTTTTTAATGGGTTTTAAAGATGTCCCCTATATTGCACCTATTCTGGTGTGATCTATGTGTTTGTTAATGCTGCAGTAGAACTAAATTGTATTGTTAGTACAGTAACACAATCACAAGCAGTCTGTAAACAAGCAGTTACAAGGCCTGTCCTTGTAACTTATAACAATTTAAAAAAGGAAAACTCTATTTTTCCTTTTCCAAATAATAACTAGACTATATAACTAGAGTATATCTCGAGGCTGAGTCCAAATTGCAGCAAAGGTTCAGCAAGCCAGCAATCAAAAACTGAACTTCAGGATGAATGTGTAACCAAGAAGTCACTCAAATCAGGATATGATTTTAAAAAAATTATTAAAGCTAGAACCTGGGGTCCTATTTTCAAAGAAGAGTCCGATTCATCATCCTGGATGTTTCAAAGTGGGATTATAAAGAAAGGCTGCAGAGAAAATCCAGTCTGTCCTGCTTCAGCAATCTCTGTCAACCTAAGAGAAAAACTAGATCAAGCGGAGAAACGAAGGTGAACGTTTGTCCTTGCCTTCCCTGTCAGTGAAAGAGGATGCCTTAGATAATGAGAGGGGATAAATGGCTTAGTGGAGCCAACCCCAAACTGAACAAATGACTATTCAGTTTGTTTGCAGAGGGCTTTTTACATAATAAAGCACAGAGAGGAGATGTGTGCTCCATTTGGGGATTGGATAGTATCTGAATGATATTACTCATCCTTGTGGTATCTTTTCAAAATACCCCAAACCTTTATTTGTATAGCCTATACCTTTGCAGTTATATGAAAACTGTGCATCTCCAAGTGTGGTGGTTTTAATGGTTTTCAGATACATTGGAGGATGACGTGTTTCACTGCAGGTCAACAAGCCATGCTAGCAATTCTGTGAGACCGCTGCAGAGCGATGCTTTGAGCGATGCTTTGAGCAACATGCTAACATGCTCACAATTACAGTGCTAACACGCTGATGTTTAGCAGCTATAATGTTTACCATGTTCATCAGCTTGGTTTAGCCTGTTAGCATGCTAACATCAGCACTGAACATAAAGTGCAACAAACCCAATCAGGACCTGAGTTACCAAAATTAGTAGAATTCATCCTCTGGGGACCATGAATGTTTGTACAAAATTTTACAGCAGGAAAACAAGGTTAAAATTTCGGAGATACAACCAACCAACAGCAATATGTATATTAATCCAATATTCAGAAGAATCTTCATTTACAGTAAGACATTGCAGCATTGGTGTGGCATGTCTGGCTCTGATAAGTGTCTTGCTTTCCATCTATTCAGATATCCAACCCAACACTCAATCAATCATTTTAATGGATCTCTACAGTCGTCGCCAAGAGGCAGGAAAAATGTTCAGGGCAGAGAAAAAAACTGCAGCAGTCAGCAGTACCCATAAAATCCCATAACATATCACGTTAAAATACACAATGAAGCAGAAGAAAACTATAGATTACAGTTAGCCTACACGGTTTTCATTTTTCACACTGCTGTTCGTCAAAGAACTCCCACTGTGAAGCCACAAACTGTTGTTGGGCTCTCATGCATCAGAACGTGGGCATGTCAATACATTATCTGCCGATGCTCCGGGCTGTTGTTATTTATAATTAACCAATTTTGCCCTCACCTTTCCATGAGGTAGATTAACTGAGAGGTAAACAGTGGTGTGAGTGGAGGCTACTGTTACTGAGGTGCAATAGATTTGAGACAGACACAGCTAGCCTCAGAGTCTGACAACATAAGTGATGAGCAGCAAGCCTGTGCACACACACTAGTTTGTCATGAGTGACATCTTCATTTTGCCATCAATTCCTTAAAGAATAACGGTGATGTCCTAAACTAAGACATTTGAAGCGCTGCTCAAGCATGCCAGCTCATTGCAGATTCCACTGCTTGTTCTATCCTGTAAGCTTCAGGCCTGAATTAGAAAATGACTCCGCAAGGGCTTCTCAGGGGAGGGGCCGATACACAGGTCTGTCTTTGTTTAGAGACTTCCCATCCACGTAATGACTTTACATTATTATTTTCATCTTTCTCACAGCCGGGGAAGGGACCGTGATTGAATCCAAATCAATCTGTCAGATGGCTACGCTGGAAAAGCCAATTGCATTTTAGCAACACACAAAGGAGAGCTGCATTCACTCACCAGGCAAATCAGAGCCTTGAGGAGATTATACATTGGAGAGAGCAATTGAGTCTGGAGCAAGATTTCCATTCAATTCCAGTTTAATTAGATCTCCAGCCTCTAATTGACTTTCTAATTTTTCAATTAGCAATCAACATTTTTTTTTCTGAGACCACATCACATTCAGACTTGCTAATCTGCTTGAATGAGAGAGGAGACAGCAGTAACTGTAATGAGCGAAAGAGGAAAACATTTGAGAATCCTTTAGAAATGTTTCAGTGTGTGATCTTTGGGGTAATTATCAGTCACTCTGACAGGACGACATGATTTATTAAGAATTAGAGAGCGATGGGCTATGCAGGACTAGCCAGCAATGCATCAGTCATGAACTCTCCTCCGCAGCCTGAATGCTTTGCTTATTGTGGTGTAAACACTGGCTCTCAATTAGCATCTCAGAAGTCATTAACACATGTTAATTAGCTCATGATTATGGAACAGAAAGATTTCAATCAACATCAGCTTTACGAGTAAGACTATAAACATGGACGATTCTAAAGCATCGGCTGGAAACCCTTTTGAATTTACAATGCATAGAATCCAATGATTCCAGCAGGAGCCTGTTGCACTTCCCACCGCCTAGATACATGGAACTGCTGCTGAGTAAAGTTAGACCTCAGCTGTATAAAGGCCTCCACCTGGGCCAGAAGAGCCTCCTCCAGTTGGACCAGCTGGAGCAGGGCACCTCCTATGGGACTGGAGGGCCAATTACACCACATAATAATTCATAGCAAGCTGGTAATGAAGTCCCCATCCTCATCAGCTCCAATTAAAAAGAATGGATCTCTGAAAGGGAGAAAATGAAGAGGGAAGGGAAGAGAAACAGAGGAAATGGGAACGGATAAAGAGCACAAAGATATTTAGGATGATTGTGGAGAGAATTCTCCGTCCCCTCTCAGGGTTCTCATATGGGTTTTCCATTATAGATCGTAATTGATGTTTTCTTGAAAAATTAACTCGCAGTTGTGACAGCAGTAACAGCTATTTTTTTTGGGCTGGTGACAAAAAGGAACCATGTAAACCACAGGAAGAACATGTCATCACCAGTAATTTTTGTGTCTGGGTCGCAAAAACATTATTTGTGTCAAACCAAAAGTATTTCTCTTATTAGCTGTGGGAAATGTTTCTGGCCCAGAGGGTAATGAAGGCACAGTGTAATATTTTGTCTGATGGGGTCTTGCTGTCTCTTTGTGGCAAACCACCCACAGTGAGTAATACATGCTTAACAACCCCCCACATCGCTGATCTGGTGGTAGTGCTGAGGGAAGGACCCTCATTTGAATCGGGCTAAAGAATAATTTTAATTGGATTACTGAACAGTGGGGTAATTTCTGTGCTGTTGACAGAAAATTACAGACTTTGCAGTTTCCGTGTGCTACATTCAAGGACATACAAATGGATTATGATCTCACTATGGACAAAAACTATGCTAATACAGGGCAGGAGGGGAGCTGGGATGTATGAGTCAAAAGGAGGGAAGTAGATAAATCCCTCATTAGTCTGTTTGCATTTCGCTTGCCTGTGTTTGGAGAAGGCTTCAGCCCACAGGGGATTGAGGAGTGAGGAGCAGACACAGGTGGTGTGATCCCCTCAGGGAGTAGCAAGTTCTAAAATAACACAATTTAAATATTTTGGCTGGAAAAGTAATGCCAATAATTATCCCAAAGTCACCATTAGGCCATTCTAGCCAATCCTTGGGGACATTGTGCCTATGCTCACAGGAAGTTAAAGGCAGTCCTCTCTCTAGATGTCTACATTTTCAAAGATAATACTGAGACTTTCACATCATATTGTGATGGTAATATGAGTTACCTTCATGTTATTTAGCTGATAACTAGGAGATATGGAACACAAGCTGTATGTTGGAAGATTGGCCCTTGACTACACAAACTTTTGCTAAGTCTTGGCTTATTTTCTTTCAGCTTTAGTCAAGCTATTGGTGCATCTCATTTCTCTTATTTCATTTCTCCTTTGTCCTTCGTCCTCCATTTCACCTGGAAATCGATCTGGCCCGCCATCATTACGGACATCTCAATTCTCTTAAGTAAGAGATGCAAGCAAGGGTTCCGAGGAGACAAATAAGAGAAATGAAATGAGATGCACCTGCTATCATTTAAAGTAATGGATACACGTGCCCTGAATGAACAATGACGTATAAAAACACAGTTCTGAAGTGTTGAACTTCAATATTAAAGGATTAGGCATCAAAGCATTGATTCATTCCTATCTGATTTTGGTGGACTGTGGACAACATTGTTGTCAAGGAGCATAGACACAGAAAAACTGAATTTCCAAGTAGAAATAATATAAAACTTAGACCAGTTCCTCAAATACTTTCGCAATTTGAACGACTTAGATTTCCTTCCGGGGCCAATTTAGGGCCTGCTTCATTTAGAGAGAGATATTGCACGGCATTATTCATATACAGTAATTATATTGGAGGGCCATAACATGACAGTAATATGGGGAGGAGTGATGGTGATGTGTCCCAGTCATATCATTCTCAACAAACATATTCCCAGTTGGTCTAGTTAGATGCAGGAAAATTGCCTTGAAATTGTTACCTCATTGCAAATAACAGTAATAAGGTGGTGGAGATGAATAACTGTAGTGGCACTAAGGGTTCTAACTGTAAACAAAGCCATATATTACAGTAATGTTACTTTGTGGGATTGCCACACAAGCACTAAGGATACCCAAACTGAGGTTATTAAAGGGTGAATGCTGTGTCTCTGCCTCTGCTACTTGGTCATTAGTGGGGAAACAATTATTTGCAGCATGTGGTCTACATGTTCTATGTTACATTTAATAGTTTGTTTGTCATTGGTGATGTCTCTATCTAAGTAAATAAATGCTGTTTAACCATTAGGTTCTGTTGAGAGTGTGGTGCTGGGAAAAAACAAGAGGAGATATAATAATGAACACCTGGCTGAAAAAAACACGAGAATCTTCACATGAATCTTAGACTTTATTTGTATTTCAGCGTGTGTGTTTGTTGAGGAATTTGTGTTGAACAGTGTTTAGAAAATGCACTTTAAAGAAATCCTTATAAAGTAGATTATAAAGTAAAAGTATTATGTAGCCTTTCTCTTCACTCCTGTGAAACAGTTAAGTGGGCTATCAAAGAGGCTATAATCTTGACACAGAGAGCTGCATGGTCAATTTGCTGAATTCAGGCTTTCAGTGACTTTTACAGTCACTGCCACATACGTCTCAAGTGCCAGTGGGAGCTGAGGAGGTGCAATGAACATAACTACTTCCACAATGTCAGACTACAGCTCCTTTAATGTGCTGCTTAACTCTTTTGTCGCCGATAGGAACTGCTCATGCAGTGAACCCTGTGTGCAAACTGCAAAATATCATGCAAATAAAACGACCAAGCTGTAATGAACATCCCCTCCCCCATGCCAAAGACAACGTCACGGCTAGCATAATATCGTGTGGTTGTGATTGGTTGTGTAATAGGACATCTACCGGTATGTTTCCTTTAACGCAGGCATATATTACAGAATGATAGAGAAATCATAGATGACAGGAATTTAGACCTCAAGTCCAATATCCACACTTCTGCTTCTCAAAAGATTTTTTTATTTGATCTCTCAAGCTAAAAAAGAGAAAGCCTGGAGGTAAAGGCAGCGCTGTAGAGGAAAACACAAGTGTGGGTTTAAAAAGTTCTTTTCAAAGCTGGAGCGAGGAATACAGTAAGTGCTATCTACGTTCAGGCAAAATGACGCTGTGAGGTTTGAGTCGGCCCTAGAAAGGAGAAAATGAATTTTAATTTCCTCACACAGAACTGCATGAAAATGTCAGCTGCAGCTTGTTTGGTGACCAAATCATAAGCAAAACCTGACTCCTTGTGTGCTTGAAATGCAGGTGTTCAGTAGAACGGTGCAGCTCTTCAATGACTGAAAAATCGATTCTCCCCTCAGAGGGGGTTGAGGGAATGGAGATTATACTGTATGCATCCCTTTAATTGCTTATGGTGACATGTGTGAGTGCTGAGTTCATCCATCAGACAATCTGAGCAACACATTGCCAAGTAAAAACATTCACACAGTTGTTACTGAGCTGGTTTTATAATATTTGACATGATTGAAATCATAGTGTTACCGTGTTTACCACTCCAACAATTTTTCCACAGACCATGACAACCGCAGGTCACAACAAACCCAAAGAGGACCTCAGCAGCAAAAGGTTACAGAGGGATGCTGCAGTTCCTGCCCACATCTTTGAATAGATCACACCTTGCTCTCAGCCATCTGACCTTTAAATACTCTGGGAAGTTTCAGGCATGCGACAGAGGCGCCTGAATCTATTTTATGAGCTTTAGAAATGTTTCACTTTTTCCAGTGGGCGTGCTGTTGAGGCTGTTGTGAGGGTGTGTCTCTAATTTGAATGCTGAACAGGAAACATCTGCCCAGAGTCAGGAAGATTCATCTCTCTGTCATTTTCTATACCGCACAGCATCCAATCCAGCCCTCCTCCTCACAAAGTGGGAGGGAGGTGGTGAGAAAAAAATTAAAAAACAACAAATATTAATGAGGTGTTACACTGAGAAATAACGATGTGTGCACTCCCTGATAGCATCTATACTTCCTTAATGGCATGCGCAATTATGTGGGCTTCCATTAATATCAAGGCTGGAACTGTCAGCGCTAAGGGCTTCACTTCAATCACACAGCAGCTCCACTGCATTTCTCTATAAGTACACAGAAAAGAAATACACGTGAAATATAGCCACAGTGCCTGGCCATTAAGCCACATAAATAGCTGCTGGGGGGACGATAGCCAACAGTGGCCCCAGTATATATTTGTAATGGAAAAAATAAAAATGATTTAAACATACTGTAATGTTCTGAAACATCTTGGGGCACATCTTGTATTGGTCCTGGTAATTTCTGCAAAGCCAAAAACAAGTTTTTTACAAAATTCCAGCAGTAATAAGGACCTATGGGACCACGCAGCTTTAGGTTTTAGATATTGTAATAGCATTTAAATAACCTAAATCTTTTTTGGAAAGAAAGAAAGAAAGAAATGAATGCAGAAGTCTGTTACAGGTATCACTACGTGGCATCAATTTAAAGGCATACAAACAATTTCAAAGCAGTAGAGGCCACATGTGACAGTAATCACACATCTCCGTAGGTGGAAAGTATAAACATTGTTTTTTGAAATATGCTAATTCAAACAGTATATTCGAATAAATTTGAAAGTGTTGTATGCTTGAAGAAAAAATACACTTGTGCAGTTGTACATATAATCAAGCTAACAATATGCATTCATTTCTGTTAGGGTTGTTTTATCAGATGATGGTCTCACTTTGAATATATTTCAAGACAGCACCAATACATCCATCCACAGCGTTGAGATGGTTGCATAATTACACCTCTAATTTTGAATTTATTGCATGTCAGCTATTATACAGTAACCTAAACCTCATTTTGGTGTAAAACCTCAGATGAACATTTTTATTGCATTTGTCGTCCATAAACCACATGTAAATAATCAGCATACAAATAGTCCATAAAGCTACAAACTGTATAATCTTATTAACATTGCAAACTGAAGATTAAGGATCCATCTGTCACCTCTGTAAGGAGTTGTCTGTGTGATCAATCAGTATTTATTGCAGTGCACTTGGTTATAAAACAGCATGTCCAAATGTTTTAAAAGGAACAAATGTGACCCTTAATTGCTAAGTTAAGTGGAGAAGAACAGTATTTGCTCGTGGGATTGGGATAAGCTGAGCAAATGTGCTGGAGGGTGTGATAATGCTGGTGACATATTCAGGTGTCAGCTCCCTGGAGTAACTGTTTTACTGTTCGGCAGGTTTGAGTCTTTTACTTTCACTCAAACTGACAGAGCAGGTCTAAAGTCAGAAAGTAATTTAGAATATACTGATGGTTTTGCACGTTCAGTCCATTTACTACAAATCGTGTCTACATTTCTGTCCAACATGTTTCAAAGCAGCATGCGATTTTAGAATGCCAAATGTATATTTTCCTTCTTGCTGCTGGTTCGTGTTAGTATAAGACAATCATCTTTCAGATGGGTAATCACAGTGAACATCATGTTGCCTTTTTGGATGTCATATTTACTGTAAATAACACTGCATGATAATGCAGTTGACAGCAGGACGACTGTGACAGATTTTTCTTGTTGGTGCATTCAAGTGCTTGTGGGAACCTCCAACATTTGACACTTTGCTTAAAGTGTTGCGTTCATAGTCTGTCATGACACAAACTGGAAAGACAAGCAATAAGAAAACATAATAATAATAATAATGTGAAAAGCGTAACATGAGTTTGGTCATTTTAAGGATTAAAAAGGTCGCTGATGACTCAGTGTGTTTCTGGAACTGGAGGGAAGAAAGAATGTATCCATTACAAATGGCGGCATGGTTCAATTCAGAAAAAGAAAAGGAAAAATATGTTCAGAAAAAATATTAATCACATCATGATTCAACTCTCTCCAATACAAAGTCAAAATGGCAATGCATTTTCTGTTCAGTGCAAATTTAGTTGCACAATATTAGGTAATAAATAAAATAATCATTAAGTGATGTTTGAAATTGAATCATTTTTACTCTCTCAAACTGTGGAAGAACAAATATTAACACAGAACTGAGTATAGATATTAGCAAACACACAGACTCCAATCGCAGGAGGAATTTTTCTTCAATTACCTCCTGAGGTTTTAGTATTATCCTTTTAAAACCTCCATCTACCAAAGGCACTGGCATTAAGTTTGAACAGTACAATCATCAGACCAAATCCACTTGTGTGGGAGGATGAATAATTTTTTAAAATACTGATTACAGCACATTTCCAAGAGTTTATTTTTCGCTAAAAACTTGTTTGTGGTGATAAGTGATAATTGAAAAATTGTTTGTCCACTGACAGATCAGATATGACTAATAGATATCAGTCATATCTGATCAGTCATTCAAAAGATAGATTATCTTCAAAAAGGAAGTAAATCCTGATAAAAAGGGCATTGTGTACACTGCAGTCAGCCCAAGGACTGCTACTCCACTCAAGCACAGTATCTTTATGAGTAGCTAGACAGAACCACATCCCTCACGATGTTAATTAACTTCCACTCTCCTGTGAGGACACCAGCTGAATAAATCTCAAGGACAATAGACGGGATTAATTCATTTATTTACCAAGCAAGTGCAGCTCATCAAATTCTGATATGGGTACATCTCCTCCATGCAAATGGCTCTTTACTGGTACACTACCTCACTTCACCGCGTGATACTATGATCCCTCTTTGGCCCTATGTTTATTCAAAGGACTAATCAACCTGGATGATCACGGAAGAGATTTACCATTGTTTCAAGCCTGGCATCCTAGAACTACATTAGCAGAGCAGATATGGAGAAAAGTTGGAGCAAACAGGTAAAATCCATTTTTATTGAAGTGAATGCCCAGGATACATGTGCTTTAACTCAAAAAAAACCCCACATATCTTGATATGAAAGCATTTTCTGTACTGTGAGGGTTACATTTTATGTACACAACATGCTTTTCTTATTTTTCCAAGACCAGAATCTTAAACCTGCCTGCGGAAAAGTAAAAAACATGTCTTCACTGCTTCTGCAGCTTCCATACTGTTGCCTATCCTGTGTGTACAGTATACACCACTGTGTTGTAATCAAACAACCAGTTAAAAATGCTTATCAAGGACAACCACAAAGTTTTATGTGAACAAATAACTCAGGATATATGAATATGCTAATAAGCCAATCCAAGGATTTGCTGTGGCTATGATTACATACCCCAGGGGTGTAAACCAAATAAAGAGTTTAAAAAAATGTCAGCCTCCTCAGTAATTTAATACTCCCCCAATCTGTTCTACCCTCTCTGTAAGCTCCAGCAGAAGTAGTCACTGCTGCTCTGTGTGGAGGAACATCAGAGAAATGTGTTATTTTCCTCTACATAGGAAATAGACATGGGCATGATGGAAATTGCCTCCTTCACAGACCCCTGTGAAGAGCATTTTCATATTTTCATGCCTTCATCATTTCCTTTTGAAAACCGTGAAGGGAGGGGTATGGATCCTGCATGGCACGCAGCGTTTGATGCGTTCACCACTGTGTGTTAAAATGGATCAATGGAACAAGACAAGAAAGCTGTTGGCAGAGCCGTGCTGTACCCCAGAGTGAGATGACAGTTGGGTAGGCCAATGGGACAGGAGGTGGGTGGGGGTTAACAGGAAGAAAGGGTCTGTGGTAGCCCCCTTTATCTCCTCCCTCTCTTCTTTTGCTTCCTCTTTGATTTCTGTTGACCAAAATCGACTTGGGGACATTTGCTCATTGATGGATCTTTTCATTTCCACTTTGCTCTAAAGTAAGATATGAGAAGTTGCCTCACAGCTATGGATTAGCTTTGATTATGTGACAGAAGTTATCACTGCACACAGCTGTCTCGGGGCCAACGTATAGGGTCCAGACTATGTATACGGGAACTGGAGATGTATTGCATGGAATACTAATGTTATCAGCACTGAAGTCACTGGTTGCAAAAAAATAATAAAAATCACACTTTTTTTAAGATCAACTAGATAGATGGAGTGGTGTGTTGAAATTTTGCTAAGGTGTGACTTTTTTT
>NTHP01000022.1:250636-263994 GCA_003416845.1 Oplegnathus fasciatus
TTTTAAGGGTTCACACAAATAATTGTAATTGCACAATTACTGCGAAACGGCACTGAATGCCAAAGAACAAAAAAATAAACAAAGTAGGTGACAAAATCTTCAAATGAAAAAAGCACTTGTTACCGGCACCAGCAAAAGGAGCCAACTGACCATGTTGTCTCAGTCCTTAGACGGAGGGGGGGAGGCATGGAGAGGGACAGAGAGCCTAGAAAGTCTCTGAGGGTGTGAATGTGATTTAGAGATGGTGTGCACTGTTTACACGGCCTGCCTGGAGGGATGCGCTTCTGTTGGCAGGAGAACATTGTTAGCATGGGAGGCACGTCGCTCCGACCCCACTTCCCTCTCTGTGTCTCACTCTCCCTCTTTCTCCAGCTGCTCAGGGGCATGCAATGGTCTGGGAAAGATTAATGCATCTTCAACGGCATGCCGTGAAATCAAATTAGTGTACTCTGATCCAGAGACGTGGAGGGCTTAGGCCAGGGCTGCAGCGGGGACAATTCCTCAATAACCTACAGCTCTTCGCCACCCCGTGAAAGCTACAGTCTGTTGATTATTCAAATAGGCGACATGCATTTGTTTTGGCTTCGTGTTTTTAATGTCAGAAGATGGCAGTGTGTTATTGATTTACAGATTTATCCACGTAATTATCACGACCTGTTAGACCCTGTGTTTTTCCTTAATCACATAGATTTCTAACTCCGCTATGGGTCATTAAATTACATCAGGAGAGAAATGTGGAAAACAAAGCAACTCATGGCAATGTCACTTTGCATTATCTCAGGGATGCCCACGCGTTATTGCAGGTTTCCATCAAATTCAGTCAAGGATGAACACCTATCCAGACACAATATGCTGTTAAAATTGGATTTGCTGGGGGAAATAAGGGGATTATTACTACTTCAGCGTTCTGTTTCTGTACACTGCTTTTTGTCACTCTCGTATTGGATCATGTAATCAGGCAAGGAAAGATGGAGTCACTCACAGAGCTTACAGAGTAATAACCTGAGGATGTTTCCTTTAGTGTGGTGCATGTGGAGTGTGTGGATCAGTGGGGAAGTCTGTCCTTGGACATGGAAATTCACCATTATCCCATGTGAGCTGTTAAACCACGCTAGGTCACGCTGAACACCTTTGACCTGTACGCTCTGCACTGAATATTTTGCATTGCTCTGCTCACACCGGCTCATCGGTATTGATCATTGCAATTCTGTGTAGCTCCTGCTTACAACTGTATCCAACGATATTAACCTCGTGATTAGTATTGCGTGACCTGTACTCTCCCGCTGAGAACAAGGTGAAGCGATGCCATTATTTAGAACATTAGATTTATTCTTGAGGTGCTGAGAAAATGTAATAATCCGTGCTGCTCTTAGGAAGGGGAGAGGGTTGATACTGTACAGTGATTCGTCATACAGTATGAACTTTTGACCAGCAGAATGGGATTGGATTATGCCTAATTGATTATACAGCTCAGAGGATAATCAAGACAAGATAAGCAATAATGACTATTGACATCCTGATAAAGTTAACAACCAGTCAATATAGAGGCGCTTTATGTTTAAACAATGAGGGGCAGCTGGTGTATGATTCATCCAGATGTGATTGTTAAATTCGAGGCACAGCCATTTAAGCATTATGAACAGAGCCGTATATATATTACTGTTTTACCAGTTTTGGTATGTTTTAATTTAAAATTGTGACAGAAACATGGCATTAATGCCTTGAGGATGTTCTAAAAGTAGCTACAGTACATGAACTGTTCTTTGTGTATGGCCATTTTCTGAGCTTATCAATTACTTTGCATATAAAATGTTATTCTGCAAAGTAGCAGTGTGCCTACAGCTAAATATGGTTTCGCTTCATATTTTCAATAATAAAAAAATTCACAGAAGACATTTTGACAGAAGGAAAAGAACAGGTGTGAATGACAAAAGTAGTAGTTTCAAGGTCCTGGCATTGTTCATGCCGTCTCACTGTCACACTGTCATGACTCACTGGGACACTTGACTAGAACGGAGCCATCGTCAGTGTTATTAGTAACACCTGTGCTTTTTCCTACTATGACAAATCAAAATGTCTGCTGTGAAAAAGGTCTATCAAGTGGAAAAAAACATAAATTCTCACAAAACAAAATAGTCAAATAGTCAGTACTATATGTACAGGTCCTGAGTAAATGTAATTTGTTACTCAACCACCTGTGTATTTAACTCATATTATCTGCAAACATCTCAAATCTGCTTTATTATTTCAATTTCAGCGTGTGTTGCGAAGGAGGAGGGGGGGGTGGGGGAGTTAAAATGCCACTTGTGACAATTACAAAGTGCATGCGAATTGTTATATTAGCTGCAGCTGCACAGGCTGGTGGAGATGGAGGTGATCAGTCTTAACCGAGGCAGGTGCGATAGGCCGCGCAGCGGGCCTAACAAAGACAGATTGGGACCTGCAGGGCACATAGCTATAACCAGCAGATCCTCTCACACACTCCAGCTTAAAGCTCTGAAATCTGACTGTGCATGGATCACTGCTGACAGGACAGAGATACCACACACATGAAACACTGGGGACACACGCGAGGCAATATATATTTCTAAAAGTTCCGAAGGATTACTTAGCAAGGAGTCACAAGGTTGAAGGTTGAAGGCAGCAAGTTAATTTAGCTGAAGTGAATTATCAACCAATCCCTTAGCAGACGCTTCTTCTTTAGCTCCTCTGGAAAAACTAAAAGCGTCATTTTCAAGTTTCTTCAAATTCTCAGTTACATCTTTTTGTTACAATACGTTGGGTGGTCACTTTCAAAGTCTGAAATTCAGGGAGATGAAATTGTAGTGAATTGAAAAACAAAGCAAAGCTGGGCCTTATTCACAAAACACATGTCAATCCCTCCTTCAATACCCTTCATTTGAGGTGAGCTCCAGTTTAAGATTCGGAGCATGTGCGCTTGAACCAGCCTTTGGACAAGTGCACACATCCCTCGCATGAGCTTCTCTTTACCCTATTGACTGAGGATGAGTCTGTCACTGGATCCGGATTAAAGTCTTAAGACTATCTATAAAAAGGGGGTCGGGCAATGAGGGGGACTTGTCAAAGATTTGTTTGCTGTCAGGGGCTTGTTAGTGCCAGGAGAAGGTATGGCTGCAGAATAGCAAAAGCCTCGATTTCTCTTCTCTCCTGCTCCAAAGTCACTTCAAGATCAAACCTCTCTCTTGCCACAGTAATAATGAAAATCAGGCTCTTAATTAATCATTAGCATCCTGTCATTATATTAACAAGTCAGGAACCTGGTGCCACCAGAGGCTCTATATCAAATCTATAAAACCCATGAGTTCTAATTTAGCCGCACTCCCAGATGCTTGCCAGCCTGCTCCGTGTGCCAGTCTGCTCTTATGTAATACAGACATTTTCAACTGAGACCGGAGAACATTTGAAAATTACAACCAGAGTTGCTGCACAAACTATGCTGCATAAACTTACTGTGTATATGCACCCTACCGATAAGACAGACTCACTGTTTGTCTCCTGTTTAAACTCAAATAGGCCGAAAACTTGTGTGGGTTCAGTGTGCTGAGTTGTATGTGTGACTTACATAAACGTCTAGTCAGAAAGCCAAGGATGCCCAGAAGTCATAGAATATATTTGCCAGTCATTCCACTCTTTATATAAGGTCTAATCTCCTTTAAAAGCAATTAGAAATTACATCTATTCTGTTTGCCTTGATAAGAGATCAAACGTTACCTGCGTCTCTGTGCAAACAAAATGCTAATGGAAGGCCACCCAAATGGATGCATACTGGGCAAGTACGCCTCTGGAACCCACATGCAGATTACCTGCCTGTTCCTAATTATTATTCATGTTTACAAACTTTCATCTCTTGGGACGGGACGCAGAACCAGCTGCATACGAGATGAGCAAACAGAGGCTGCAGCAGCGCACAGGAGTGGACATGAATTTATTCATGGTGAAAAGAGCCCGTTCGCGTAAGGGCCCCGCGTCTCCCCTCTGCCTCCCCAGAGAGCAGACATTTATGAAGACGTTCCCTCAAAATCATTATAATAGCATTACCATTCCGAGCAGCGGCTACCTGCGTCATGATTGCATTTGTTGCTCTGCCAACCCTCCACCCGACCAACACAGCCCACCCACCCACTACCACACCACCATCCCCATTTCCTATGTCCTACGGATGTAGCCAAGCAAGGTGAGGGAGAGTGCAGTGTCTGCATTTCCTTTGGGATGTGTGGAGAGGCGCTTAGCAGCAGCACGTTTTGCACCTGTTCTTCAGCCAGAGTGCCTCCATCCACCACCCACTATGGGGGGAAACAGCCAGCCGACTTACAGCTATGGCACAGCAATCTATAGGGTGAAAAGGATGAATTATTAAAAAGAAAGACAAGCAATCCCAGTGGACTACTTTCTCTCTCACACACACACACACACATTAGGTAAACACACTCGGGGGCAAAGACAAACAATGCATGGATACACACTCATACCGACACATTCACAGAGGTTATATACTGTGTGTAGTTTCCAGTTTTCATATACCGTTTTATTTGTGCTGATGGTTTACGTGTTACTTTAACGCGTCTTTCAAGCGACCGTGGTTAAAGATGCCTATTTTTTGGTGCTTTTGTTCGATACACTTCAGGTGTCTCCGAATCAGCTCGGCCCAATAAACATGCAGACAATGTCGGTGGCTTCACAACTGATGGCAGCTGTATGTGCTGTCAGCTTTGTGTCAGTCAGCTCTATCAAAACAAGAAGCTCGCTCCACAATTACGGCTTGCTGTCACTGCTTGATGAGGCATTAAGACAACAGAACAAGTTGTCAGATTGAAGCTCACGCTGCTCAGATATTGTCTACATGACATGAAATACATGACGCCTGCCTTTGCTTCCCCCATAAAGCACCACACAGACCACTCATCTTGATATAAAAAAAAAATAAAAGAAGAGAACACTTTGTGTGGCAAATAAATCAACAACTATGTTGCTCCATATTAAATAGAAGCTGTTGCTATACTATGTGATCCAGTTATTCAAAAGTTGTGAGGTGGTCTCATCACTAGATTGTCCAACACATGCTGGAAAAGCCTTACACACCAAGGGCAAAGGACTTTTGTTTGTAGCAGCTATTAAAACAGAGAGGGTTATTCCCATTAGCTAAATGGGTGATTAATGCACTAATGAATCATTAGAAGAGATCATTCCGGGTTAGAGAATGCCATCTCATGAAGTAATTGAGCTCAATTAAACCAATCTCTGTAGGGCTTGCCTTGTTCTGCCAGTCGGGGCAGCACCAGAGGACCAGTAAGAGCAGATGAAAACCCCAAGAGAAGGAGAGAGAGAGAGAGGAGGGAAATGAAGGAAAAAAGGGGAGTGAACATCTCCAAAATAATCCTAGACTCCCAAAACAAATTGGCACTCGTCTCCAGTCTAAGTGCTGCAAGGATGCACCGCGGGGAAAAGAATCAATTCCACCTGACCTTCCAACTTAATCACCACTCGCTCCACTGCCGCTCTGTTGAGACCTCCAGCACTGTGAGATGATGCAGAGGGCAAGGCCTGTGGAGGGCCAGAAGTCACTGGAGAAAGCTACAGTAAGCATGTTTGATTCCTTTAAGAACGATGTCCAAACCAATAAGTCGTTGAAACAGAGTTCCAGTTTTATAGTGTTTAAAACACAACTTTTAAGTAGCTAAACAAACTGTTTTAATGAAGTACATTTCAACTTCTTTTACTGAAACTAAGCTATTATGTCTGTAGAAATGTAAACACTTGAACAAATATTACTGTAGTTGTTTTCTTTGCCCTATAATCGTCATCAATGCTTTTTTAATTACAAAAATATATACATTTGCGTTCCACTGTTAGACTGTTACTCTAAGAAGAAGATGTGTAGATGAATATATAGATTTAAAGTTGTAATCTTGAAGATTTTCAGTTTCTTGTCTTTTTCAGCACCTATGGCGATAATCGGTAATTACAGGGGTGTTTTTGGACCTCACTTCCCAAGTTTCATCATCTGTAGTCATCGACCTTTTCTTTGTTTGTTTGGCCATAGCAACCGTTTACTTGCAATGCTAGCAGAGACCGGAAAAAACAGTACGCCGCTTCACACACAGGTGAGTTGAAGAGAGAGTCTGTTGCGTTTAAAGCCTAACTGTGCACCGCTTGTGATTTTTTCAGGAAAGTCGCTGCCGACACACGGGTCGTAGTACTGCAAATGCAAGGGCTTTCATCAGTGGGCCATAGGCTCAATCACCATTGTGCTGCATCATTCAGCGATAGATAGTGACTTAACAGACATTTATTTAAATGAAAATCTATGAGTTTATTAAGTATTAAATCGGAAATGTTAATGTTATCATGATATTAAAAGTCAGACATAATTATACACATCAGACATTGTGAAAGCATGAATGTTGATAATAATTCATAAATAGAACCCTGAAGTGTGACAACACAATGTTTAACTGGTGTAACAATAATATGATGTTTATGAATATGAAGTTTAATTTTCTTTTAACAAAGATTAGATTAATCAATTTACCTATGCAAAAAAGACAAGCGACATAATTAACAGATTTATTAGAGACAGTTATGAATAACACACTTACCTGATTCACTTTGAGGACTGTATATTAGCAAACTAAATGGCTAAATAACTTTTGCAAATGCTCAGATCATTTCTCTGATGTTTTTTTCTTCTTCTCTTCCCGCTCTGATCCTCTTTCGCAGATTTCTAGCCTCTCAATCAATTCCATTTTTCCACGCTGTTAAAGCTCCTCATATTCACAAATTCAATATGTCACCATATCTGACCGATTAACGTTCTTCCCAAACCAATCCATCAGTTATTGGACGCCGCTCTTTGAATGTTGTGCAACCCTCCACCTCCCCCCTTCACCACCATCATCGTCAGCTTGTCCTGGGAGATTCAACCGTTATCCACCATTATCCACCTGCCGGGTCCAGACTCTAGGAGGATCCTGTGAGCTTTCAGATTCATTTAGTTTGAAATGTTTAAATGAAACATTTTACAGAAAACATTTTTGCACCCCTTTCTGGCATCAGTTGAGTCCCTGCATTTATTCAAATATTGTTACAGTAATTAATCAGTTTAAGGGTGATTAATTGAAATGAACTGCATTGTTATGTAGAAATATCTATTTAGAAAATAATCTAATAACATAACCAAGTGGAAGTTAGTATTTGCATGTGCAGAAGAAGATGGGACCAATTACTTTTATTTATATGTTAAAACAGCTACAAAATAATTAACCGTTTTTAATGGGAAGCAACACATGAAAGTGTTCAGTATAAAGGGAATGATTCACAAAGTAAAAAGGTAATTCATTAAACTATTGTTGTAAGTAAAACGTTTAATAAAAGCAGAATTGGGTGGGTAATTTCTCTGACAACTTTTGGAAACCTGCAGTGAGATCAGTTTCATGACTTGTGTATCAAAATCAACAGGGTTCGGTTACTTTAATCCAGACCAATATGTTGTTTTGCAAGTCAAACAATCTCCTTGATAATGGAAGATATATTCAAAAAAACAACAGAGAAATGTCACAAAGTGGTCTGGCGTTTACTGAGGTAGAAGGTCTAGTACAAAGCACGGAGGTCAAGGCAGGGTGAGAACTAGCCTTTATGGGCAGCAAGGGACAAGAACGGTAGACTTGTTTGACACTGTAACTGTAATGTGCTGACGTTTCTCAGCACTAAGTCCATTTTACACATGTGCCAAGACTCCTGTTTGTATCTGAACAGCTCAAAAGAATGCCAGCTCTTGAATATGAGGAGGAGCTGGCACTTTATCTGGCTTTCTAACTGGCATTTTCAGCTTATAATTTATAATTAAAACAAAGAAATCCGCAACATACCTTGGCTATGGTTCCGTGCTGAGTTTGTTGATTACAGAACATTATGTTTTGACATATGGCAGACTAGTTTCATTATTAGGCATGAAAATATGTGATAAATACTGTTTTGTTTCTCTACAATTTTGCATATTCATTTATTTTAATTTCTTCTCTCTTTCTGTAGTCTGGTAGCCACATGTACTTTACAGTTAATCCTACCTGTGCTGAAGCCTCTCCAGGTGCCCTTCATTGAAGGATAGGGGAAAATAGCTTCTCTCTTCAGCTTGCTGATAAGCACACCCGGGCGCAGGCGGGCCTCCTGAGACCACACTGCTTTTCTCCACAACACATGAGCGGTAGTCTGCCCCGCAGAAGGTCAAAGAGAGAGAAATCTGCCTCTGCCTGCCTGGGGACCGGGATATAGAGGAGACTCAATGACCTGACACCACAGACCACTGGGCTGCACGAGTCCAACGAGTTAAAGAAGTAAATTATGTATGATCTAGTTTACAGACGGCAAATTTATCTTTGTTTGGCTTCACACACTTGAGAACATGAGGTGGATAATGAAAGGAATGTGGACTTGTTAAGTCAAACACATGGCAAAAGAAATTGAAGTAATGCTGCAGATTGCCTCAGGAGTTTGCAGGCACTATGGCTCCCCACTACATTTCACAGGTCAATATTTGCTGGATGTATTGGCTTCAGTAAATACAGCAGTCCACACACACACACAGTGCTCATTCCAGTAGAGTCTGGGAATAGAGTTCTCAACCAGCTGTACAGTATGAAATTTGTTGTGTCCCAGTAATGACACAACACAAAGCCAGGCAGGTGGTAATAAAGATTCTCTTTCTGCAGAGATGCCTCATACCCTCACTCTCCCTCACCCTTAATTTATTCCCTGAGGTGCTATGAGTGATTTTGTCTTTTCTTTCCCTTATATTAAACATCGCACACTATTAGCTCTCAATAATCATTTGCTGCAGCCCAGGACACAATGATTTCCCATGACACATAAAACTGCAATAACGTCAACTCGGTTTCAGAAATAATATTGCCAACATTCTTTTTTATGTGTCTCCCTCGGCTGGAGAAAATACCTCCGCATGACTCGTCCACTCTCATATAGAGAAAAGAGATTGCACAAACCATTTGTAACTTTCAAAAGTTACAAAAATCTAGTTTCTGCACATTTCACGAAAAATCCATATCTGAGATCCAAAGGCAAAAGAAACATTTCAGGAGTGAGAATAGGCTGCATGCTGAGAGAGACAGATAGTGAAACACTCTCATCCATAAAGAAAGTATATGAATGTACTGTGTAGAGTATTCAGCAGTTCCGTGACCCTAAATAATTTCTACAAGCAGACATGCATTATCTCTTTTTATAAAAAATAACTTTTCTGAACTATTGTGCAGCATTGAAGTCTCTCGACATATTTAAGTGTTCAATAAAAAATACAGCAGATGATATTTAATAATGCCATATTGTCTGTGTGTTTGGGTTGATGCATTATTGTTTATTCAAGACATCTTCCCTGAATGGAGAGACCAAATTAATCTCTCCTGTTCGATGACAATAATGAGGAACCTCTGTCAAGCAATGGTGTGAAATCACACTGCTGGCTCTCACTGTGTTCACACTCGGTGTCAAGCATGTATTACGGTGAGTTAGAGAGCAAAATTAAATTAGATGTCAAAAAAAGGAAGAAATAGTTGGAAACTATTAAACAGGGGCAGGGTAGGCTGCTCATTTCACATTTCTCCAGGCGCACACTGTGGACACACCATGAATTTCTATGGTAATCAAATGAAAGTTCTAGCGAGGCCTCAGACAGTCGGGGCAAGAAAGGTCCAAGAGAGTTTCTCACATTAAATCACAGAGTAGAAAGACCAATTCCACAGAATGTCAGTTTTCAAATAAGCTGTTATTCCAGTGGCCCATCCAGTGACGGGAAGTAACTAAGTACATTTACTCAAGCACCACACTTAAATACAATTTTGAGGTGCTTGTGCTATTATATATGAGTATTTTACCATTTTCTGCTTACTTTCTACATTTACTCCACTACATTTCAGAGGGAGATGTTGCACTTTTTACTCCACTACATTTATTTGACAGCTATAGTTACTAGTTACCTTTAAATTAAGACTTTATTTTAAAAAAAAACATACGATGAGCTTATAAAATACAAAGCATTGTTAAAGATGAAGCCAGTGGTTAACAAGCTTGTAAACCCTTTACCAAAAACGATGTCTATGAGTTATTCGCACTTCCACCAAAAGACACATTTCCCTTCTAATCTTCTCAGATGGTTTCAAAAAATTGTTCAAGGCCAGAAGACGTAAAGTAATCCAATATTTCACCAAACAGCAACAATTAGAGACAAGTCCAAAAAATGACTACAAATTTGTGCAGCAGAACTTTGTTTTTTCTTCTTTCCCAGCTCAGTCATCATCTCACAACCCCTCATATTAATCTCGTGACCCTTTAGAGGCAGCCTGACCCCCTGGTTGGGAACCACTGGACTAAACTACCAAAGCTCCACCTGAACCAGCTTCAACAGTAAAATGTGACTTACACATTGATGCACCAGAGCTAAAAATCAAATAACAATACATAATTTATATACTATATATCATATATAATAATACGTAAGTCACAGTGGTCATTTTTCTGATAACACTTTCTCCTTCCACAGGGTCTATCACAGTTTGGTATCAACAAACTGTCTTGCCTGCAAAAGAAAGAGGTACTTTGCTACACAGAATACTAAAAAAAAAACTAATTACAGTATTATTCCATTTCACATGTATTGGGATTCTGTCAGTTGCCTGAAAACGCAGTGGCCTCTGGTGTATCAAAGCTTTTGTTCACTTATACTTCCCTCTCTGCTTCAGTAGATGGCGCACAAGTGCATTTTCAGTCTCTCAGTTGGCCTGACAAAACAAATACTTGATGGTCTTCCTGCAGGTCATCAGTGTAGTTCTGTTGCTGAGATTGTTATTGTCCTTTTGCAACTCACTTTGTTTCATTTTCCAGTAGAATAAATTGGGTAACTCCAGGATGACTCTTCACTAAGTATTTTTCTTATTAAAGGACACTGGAGTCATGTTTGCCTAATTCAGGGATCCCTCCTAATCTTTATCGGCACAGAGGCAGATAATGGTCAGCCGTCGCTGGTGTTGAGGCTTAACTACCCTGCCAAAATGAGGTTTCAAATTGTACACCATTATCAGGGACTCACATCCCATTACCTCCACGGAGATGTGTTGCACTGATGCATTTTGATGGTACTCCCACATAATAGAGAGAGTCAAGAAGCGCCAAACTGTTATCTACGCTTGAGGCAGGCAAACTGTATTACCTTTCCATTTCAAAGAAAATCGCACAACTGGATCAGGTTTCGCAGGCAGGCAGGTCCAGTGACTTAACCAGAGCTGATCACAGAGGACGAGAAGCTTTACAAAGCTGCAGCTCATGTTGCCCCGTGTCAGCATCGTTCGGGAGAAAATAAAGGCATCCTCCGCTCTGTCAAATTCCTGCAGTAACCTCAGTAGGATACTTCAGCATGTGAGGAATGAAGGTGGAGGAGGTGAAAGCAAAACATTCATTTGTGAGTCAGCCTAAAGCTCTGTCTGAGTTCTTTGCTAAAACCTCAGTCTGAAACATCTTTTTCCTCTTTCACAGTGCCCTGGCATAATGCTTGTCTGTCACTTGTCCCCTTTATCAGAGACTTGAGGTAACCAATCAGCACAATAGCAGATGATGTCATTTGTTGAAGTTTCAGTAGAAGAAATTCCCAGCACTTTTCTTCCCTTTCTCTGTATTTATGCACATCTGCCTTGCCTTACGTTGTTATTACATTAAATGTCTCAGTTCCAATTTACTATGAATGGTCATAACCAACGCCTATATTCAGATAATGTGCTTAAAAATTATGTAGTTATCCTCCCACCACAACAGTCCCTGAAACGTCAATGTTTGTGCCAATATACAGCTTGTCCACTTGGTAGAAAGTGAACTTTATCAAAGTTGTCGTCTTGTGTCTGAGCCAGTTTGCACACATGAGGACATACTGCGTTATATTCTGCAGATAGTGCAGGAACCAGAGACATGCTCCATCCTGTCAGCATTCCACAGTTCTCCAGAAACACTTCTGGAAAATTCCTATCTGAGAGACGGCGGAAAAGAGGGGGGTGGAGAATTTAAAAGGACAGTAAGAAAGACAAAATGTATCCTTCAAATGTTTGAATATTGGAAAATAGATCTTTCATTATCGGATAATTCTTCACAACCAAATTTATTCTGAGAAAATCTGCGTAGGTTTGTCTTGCTGTGGGTCACAATCGGATGCAAAATCCTCCCCTACCACGAACGTGTCTCCACACAGCAGACATCCAAATGTCATGAATCTACAGCGCATCTTGGAGCTGACCAGATAAATTCCCATTAATTCTGTGCTCCACAACAATTGAATAAAAAAGGCCATGGCATGAATATTTATCACAGATTAGATAGCAGTGCTTTCAATCAAATCCTGAACCCACGAACACTATTCTTATCCACATGTAAAGTAGGAAGTATTTATTCTGGCTCTGCGTACTTCAGCAGGATAAATAGGCACTTGCAGGGAGCTATACATCTGCCATCCTTGTTGCCCTCTCCTCATCTAGAGAGCCTGGCCTATGAAGAGGAATCAGCATTAGACGTTGATACATAATTTAGTTTCCCAGCTGTGTTATCCAACCTTTGCTACCAAATAAATATGTAAAGCTGGCGGTTGTGGCTCTTATTTTCAAAAGTCAGAAACTCATTCTGCTCCTCATGTTCTATTCAGATAAGCAGAGGCTAGAAAATAACCAATGCCAGATTACAAACTCTCAATTTAGTGCCAATGACTTCTAGAAATAGAATGATGTAGGAATCGTCTCTGGGCTAAATATCAACCTGTGTTTGCCATTCAGGACAGTGTTGACGATGCAAACAACCTTCTTCCTTAAGTTTATGATGATTCAATATCCTCACAGTAGTCAGAGAAGTAACTTAATGGTAAGTTTCCAACTTCCTGTTGTGTCCTTTGCAAAGTTGAACAATATCACAACATTTTGAACAAAATGTTGACATTCTTTACATGTGTACATTATTAACATAGTAAATATGAGCTTGTAAGACAGATGAAGTATCCCCGTCATGCACATGTCTCACCTGTTACTGCACTCTTCCCGCCAACGGGGAACAAACATTCCCAGCAAAATACTCTGAATGAAAACCTCCTGTCACACATTCACAACAATTCACACCTCCCCCCGTGGGAACCAAACATTACACCTGTTAGTCATGGGAACAAACACATTATTATCACCTGATCAGTTCTCACAGCTTAGATGTATAAATAAGGCTTTTATAGCCCACATGTCATTGGTAGTACAAAAAGGAGCAAGTGACAGTTCGATCGCATTTTGGATCTATATCTATCGCTCTATATA